>QEPC01006395.1:209765-233703 GCA_003113815.1 Sphenodon punctatus
AGAGAGAGAGAGAGAGAGAGGTTAGAGATAGTTCAATTCACCCCTAGTTGTTATAACCACAGACTTTGGAGAACTCGCATTCCTTGCTTCCTCATCCCAGATAATGGACTGTTTAGGCAGCTGCACCAGTCCCACTGTATAAGTGAGATCAGAAACAAGACCAGAGAGACTCCTCCTGTCATTCCAGGGTAGAAACTGTGGCATGAAATCGTTTGGCTTCCCAAACTGGATCTAGTTGCTGAAAATAAATCACTCCTCATTGGTGTGATTTCCCAGTGGCTTTGGAAAGCAGAAGCCCTTGTAAATGTCAGGGTAAAAATACTTTTGCCTTGTTGCTGTTTAATCCACAGCCCATGGAAGCTGGTGTTTGATGCTGTAAACCCTTTGCATCTAGCCCTATTCCAACTCCCAGCTCCAGCCACAGGATTTGCCAGACCCTAAAGCATCCCAGGCAGGTGCAACTCCTTCTCCAATGGAGGAGAACTCACAACTTGCCTAGACAGCTTGTTCTATTGCCCAACTGCTCTTATCATCAGGAAGCTTTACCTGAGCTTTGATCAATCTGCCTGCCTTTAGCGTGAGCCCATGGCCTCTTGCCTCCCCTCTCACTAGTAACAGTTCTTCATCTTTCATTTCAAAGATTTGAAAACTGTACTCATTACAGCAGAAACGAATACCTTAGATGAATACTGATTTTGATGAATTTGCTATTCATATTGGTTTTAGCAGTGAAGGGGGATTTGCTTCCGTCTTTCTGGTTTTGAATCTTCATTTCAGTATTTGGTGTTCAATAGGTGTTTTTACACACACATTTTGCCTGCATGTTTGCTGTTCCATCCTGAACTTTCTGTGTATCTAAATCACTCACCCAGATCTTAAACATCCGTACCTTTGAACGTCTTCATAGAACCAGGCAGCTGTGGTCACTTGGTTTCCATGGCAGTCCCTCATGTCTACAGCTGAAGCTACTTTAGACTGCCTCAGGGCAGTGTGTGTGTGTGTGTGTGAGAAGAATGCATCTGGAACTTACTTGTGGACTTGTAAACCCAGAAGATTGAAAGACCAGCACTTTAAGGTGTGTGTAAAAAGACCCAATGACTGCTATTTGATGACTTATTCACATTGCCACAGTACTGTTGATGGGGTGTTTGGCTTTGTGGATGTTATCACTGCACCTGGACCAATCCCATTCACATTGAAAAATAAAAAGAACCCAAACATGCCAAATAGTACCTTGGAGGTGAACAAAGTACCAGATATGAAATCCCAAAATACAGAAGTGACTGATAAACCAAAGCAATGTAAATGAAGATACAAATTTTGCAACACTGAGGAAGGCAAATTCAAATATTTGTTTGAATTGCTTCCCCTTTATAGCCCATCACTTTGGGAATTCCCTCTAGCTCAGTCAGAGTAGAGCTGGGTGTTTGCCAACTGGGCTCCTTTTTGTGCCCCCAGATACCACCCATACCTCCCCGGAGGGTGTTAATCATGGGAGAGGGGTAGTGGGTTTTTAGGTGTTTTTTAGATGTTTTTAAATTGTGTTGATGTTTTAAATTGTTTTTATTGGTGTTGTAAGCTGTCCCGAGATGCCATAGACATGAGGGGGTGGCAAATAAACGTAATAAAAAAATTAATAAATATAAATATCGGGGCAGGAAAAGTCCCATAGGTTGGTCCAAGTACTGAATGCTGAATACTAAATTCTTTGGTTTCTTGGTAAAACCGAGTCGAATACTGAGATACTTGGTTTTTACCAAGTAATTTCAAATATCGAGTTTCAGCACTATTTGTTAGCTTGGGGAGGGTGGAACGGGGCATTGGTCTGGCTCAGGGGGATTGTTGGCTTGAGGGAGAGTGAGGCATGTAGCTGGCTTGGGGAACAATGGAACTGGGGCTGGCTCGAGCTGGGGGCTGTCTCTTATACACATCTAGATGTGTATAAGAGACAGGTGCATACCAAACCGCAACAGTGGCCCAAAACGCCCATTGTGGAGTGGTTTTAAATCTATTAAAAAAAAATTAGTTATTTTTAAAAAACAAATCACTGCATATGCGCAAAATGGGCACCAGACCATTCTGCACATGCACACACTTTTCTAAAATGGCAGCAGCACTGCTGCTGCCATTTTGGAGAAGGGCAGCCAATCTGTACATGCACAGTAGTCATTTTGCACATTAGCAGACTGACTGCCCTTTTCCAAAATGGTGGCGATGCTACCGTGGCATTTTGGAAAAGAGTTGGCATACGCAGAACAGTTTGGTGGCCATTTTTGCGAATGCGCAGTGATTTTTTAAATTCTTTTTAAAAATCATTTTATATTTTTAATTGATTTAAAAACAGATTCATAGTATGAATCCATACTTAAAAATCAGGAAATTGCAGACACGGATCAACAACAGAACCAAATCTGTAATTAAAACCGAATGAGGACATAGGGCTGGCTTGTCACTGGCTTGGGGAGTTGGAATGAGGCATGGTTCTGGCTTGGGGTGGTGATTTCTGGCAGAGAGGGGAGGAGTCACTGGCTTGTGGGAAGGGGGAGAAATGAAGCGGCCAAGGACTCACCATTTCTCTCTGGCCGGGCCTGTCTTCAGTGCTGGAGACTGCATAGCCCCTGCAGGTGAGGAGGGTTCACCACAGGCTCCCCAAACAGGTGGTTAAGTTGAGAGTCAGAGAGCAGTGCAGCTCCAAGCTGGATATGTGCTGCAGTTTGGGGGGAGAATCCAGTTTGAGATTTCAGATATCATGTTCTTTGGGAAATGGTGGGTTCACTTGAAACCTGGATACACAGACCTAGTATTTGTATTTTGAATATGGAACCTAAAAGGGTCTCTCTTTTTTTACATTTATTTGTTTTTTGTCAAAATCTGAATGCACAGCCCTACTGCCATAGAAAGCAAGACCCCTAGTGTCGAACTCTGCTCAGCATAAAATGAAATTGCCTTTCATGTTTCCTTATGGCTGATTCAGGTTGGCACCAAGGGAAAAGCTAAGATGGAGCTGACTTAGATCAGCACACTCAACACATCCCCACCAGCAAATTTTGCTGGGTTCTCATCACCCACTAAAATGACCTCTTCTTGTTTCCTTCACAGGGGAGGAGAGCAGAGGGTTCAGTTGTCAAATCCAAGAAGCTCACGGATCCACAGAGTAATCTGGCTTTGGCCTCCTGGATCCTGAGGCACCACTGCAAAGTCAGCTCAGCTCCCCAAGCCCTCTTTCTCTAGTTTCTCTGGGGCAGTAATAATAATAGCAGTGGTTTATGGATTCATCTTGACCTAATTCCACACCGACTGGGTGCTAACCAGACCAGTATAGGGAAAATGAAACCTATGCTGGCAAATGCCTTCACAACAGATGTTCCAGCTTTTGGGTAGCCACTCAAACACGCAGCTGCTGTCTGCTAGCTGGTACGATACTAGGGAGGATAGGAGCAGGTTCCTGGAAGTGGTGGTGGCCTCTGAAGTGCAGGGTGGCCAGGGGTCCAGAATTGTCCTGGACTGCCCGGTTTTCCCGACAGCTCCAGCTGTCCAGGATGGGAGGGGAAGCGGACCATTGAAGTGTCTGGATGGAATTTCCCCTTCCATCCCAAGTCTCACTGCTGGCTGACTGCAGCTGCGCTCTCTGCCCTTCCACCCAGAGCAGAAGTGCAGAGAGTGCAGCTGCGGCCAGCCGGCGGACTTGTGGCGTGACTGAACTGGCAGTAAGTTTAGTCTGCTGTGCTCCATGTCTCCCTGCTGTCCACGGCCTGCCTGGGGATGGGTTCCATCCTGATTTCTGACCAACAAGCCGCTGCCGCCAGGCAGGATGGGACTCCAGCTGGTGCCCGGAGTGGGCTGCTGCCTGCCAGTGCTGACCTGGCCCCTGCCTGCATGATCATCTCACCCGCTCACCCTCACCGTGACCGTGAGTAAAATAAAAAACCCTGGGGCAGCTTGGGGCTACTGGCTGGGGGGTGGCTGCTGGCTGGGAGTGTGTGTGAGGGGGAGAGAGAGAGAGAGTGTGTCTCTGTGTGAGAGAATCTCTGTGTGTGTGTGTGTGTGTGTGTCTGAGAGAGAGTTTGTGTGTGAGAGAATGTGTGTGTGTGTGTGTGTGACAGAGAGAGAGAGCCTGTGTGTGAGAGAGAATCTGTGAGTGTGTGTGTGAGGGGAAGAGAGAGAGTGTGCCACTGTGTAAGAGAATGTGTGTGTGTGTGTGTGTGTGAGAGAGAGAGAGAGTTTGTGTGTGAGAGAATGTGTGTGTGTGACAGAGAGAGAGAGAGAGCGAGAGAGAGAGAGAGAGCCTGTGTGAGAATCTGTGAGTGTGTGTGTGAGGGGGAGAGAGAGTGTGCCACTGTGTGAGAGAATCTGTGTGTGTGAGGGAGAGAGAGAGTTTGTGTGTGTGAGAGAATATTTGTGTGTGTGAGACACACAGAGAGAGTCTGTATGTAAGAGAGAATCTGTGTGTGTGTGTGTGAGAGAGAGAGAATTGTTCAAAGGTTTCTCAGAATAATGTGGGTGTGTTACCTTACCCCCAATGTTATGTGCAAACGTGTTCAAAGGTTTTCCAGGGTAATTTGGGTGTGTTACCCCCAATGTTCTTATGTGAACTCTTGTTCAAAGGTTTCTCTGAGTGATGTGGGTGTGTTATCCCCAATACTATGTGCAAACTTGTTCAAAGGGTTTACAGGGTGACCTGGGTGTGCTATCCCCAATGTCCTTATGTGCAATGTTGTTCAAAGGTTTCTGAAGTTGACTTTGGTGTTATTCCCCATAAAAAAAGGAAACAAAAACCAAAAGACAAATAGAAAAATAAAAGTTGGTTGAAATGGTCGGGAATCACTTGTAGTTCTGACCGGCTTGATGAGACACTTAAAACATCAGTTTCTCCTCACAGTGAGCCTTGGCTCTGTTTTTTCACAGTGCTAGGGAGAAATGGGACTAGTGGGAGAGAGACCTTGGATGGGACCTTTGTAAGAGGGCTCTCTATCCGCCAGTGGCAGGGCTTCACGCAGCAGCAAGGAGTTCACAGGGTTAACTAATGTAATCTCCCTCCAATGTTAACTATGGGAACTCCTTGCTGCTGGCTTAAGCCACACCACTGGCTTAACCGTTGGCTTGGCTCTGCCTACCATTGACTTGGCTCTGCCCACTTCTAGCCCTGCCCTCTCCCCACAAATTTGCATAAATTAGTAGAAAATAGCATATGTAAATTTCATGCAAATGTTTCTCCTCTTTTCTACCGATGCGTCAGTGACCACCCTTCTGAAGTGGCAAGTGTATGGGAGGAGCAGCAGTGGTGACAGCAGGTGGCTGTTGGCAGTAGTTGGTCCCTGGGGGTGGCATTTTTGCTGCTCATCCTAGGGACTTGCTGCAGCTGCCCTGTTCCCATTTGCCACCTCTGCTGCTGTTCTCCTTCCTATCATGACCTCTCCCACACCCTGCCTGTAGTCATGGTGACCACATGTAACAGCAGCTGCATGCAAGTTCTGGCTCCACGTGGCGGATGGCAGACAGATGGCAGGGGACAGACACATGTTGGGCGAGCTGAGTGTTCCAGGCCATTCAGCTAGTCTAATGTTGGGTAACACTGACTGAAAACAGGACCAGACCCTGAATCACTGAAGTTGATGGAACTTTAGGATGTGCATATGCTTAAAATTAAGCAGGTGTGTAACAGCTTCAAGAACCACGCTTCGCTGATATACGGTATGACAGAGTTGTTGTAATCCCCACGAGGTGGCTGCATTTCAACTGGGGGTGAAGTGCCTACTCTGCAGGCCTTGTCATTTAGTAATGTAGGATCCCACTGGACGAAAGGCACTCTGCGCATGGAACCCATTATTAAGTGTGCGTGGGGGGGAGTGGGGGATACATGCACACATGCTGCAGCCCATCTGAGAATCATTTGTTACAGGATCAAAGCAATTTTTATTGACCCCTGATTCATTGCAGAGAAAGCCCATCTATGCTTGTGGCTGGGATTTGAAGGGTTAGGCCTCTTTCTTTCAGCACCTCTCTGTCCAGCCAGCCAGGCTTTTCTCTAATGCCGCATGGGCTGGGCAGGAGGCACAACAGCTGTGAGCAATCACAGGATTAAAGGCAGTCATTTATTTTGAAGTAGAAAAAGGACTCTTTCCACAGGTTTTGATAGCCACCTGGAAGATTGCAGCTGGTTTGGTTTCTTCCTTCCCCTCAGAGGGAGCCTCTTACCAGTTCATCTTCACAGTCATCCCGCGTCAGCCCATCGTCTTCTCCCTCTTCCCCATTCAGTGGCTCCTCTGTGTTAATCTCTGCTTCTGAGGCTGTGTCTTCCTGGGAGATCTCGCTTTTGTTTCCATCTGCCTTCTTCCTTACCTCTGAGCGAGAGGAGACGAGGGACAAAAATCAGAGGGATGCAAGGGAAACAAGTGTGGAGTCCTGTCCTATACAGGTTTTTATCCTGATCTTGTCCCCATTGTATCAGAGCCCCTTCTAGCAAGGTGTATTAAGCAACATGACTAATAGCCACCACATGCAGCTCATTCTCCCCCTTAACTTCTCCCAGGAAGACTGTGTGCGTTGTTGCTTGGGAGGCATGCTTTGGTTTAAACTCAAACCAGTGGGGCCCAGGTAGGATTGTCACCCCCCTGGGTTTGACCTGGAGAATCTGAGTTTTGATCCAGAATCTCTGGGCTCTGAGTGGACCCCATACTTCCCCAGGATAGCTGGGGCAGGGCCAATTTTGGAAAGGGGGCGGGGCAAAGAGGCTCTCACGTCTCCTTCCTGACATGACCCCATCCTCTGGGGAACACCGTGATGTCACAACACTCCAAAGAGATGAGCTGTGTAAGAAAGGGGCAGAAGAGTCCTTTTACCTCTTTTGGCATGGCCCACTCCTTTCCAGATCAAAGCTTCTATAAAGCTGGTAGTCTAAGGGCGTTTATAGACGAGACAAGAAAGGAGGCTGATCCTTTGATCAGCCGCCTTTCTTTGTGCTCGTCTAAACATTGAGGCAGGATCTTACCCCGTGTCTGACTGGGCAGGCGATCCTGCCCCCTCAGACGCAGATCCCCGAAGTGCTGGTTTCACGCCGCACTTCTGGGTTCCCTGGGCGAGTGCGCATGCGCAGAACGGCGCGCATTCGCCCACAGACTCTACGCCGTGTCTGAACATCAGACACGGCATACAGAGGAAGGCGGGGGGATCCCCTTACAAGCGGGATCGTCTATAAACGCCCTAAGGCTCAGGGTTCAATTCTTGTGACTTCGGGTGTTTTTAAATGAGATGCTACCATGCATGACCCAGTAACCACTCATCCACCCATCTGAAGGTGGAGTGGGGAGATGCGCGCTCTTGTGAGCCATGCAACACTCGCTCACGGCCACTCAAGGTACACTGCTGAGAAATCTGGAGTTGAGTCATGTGGGGCAAGCCAAAAAAGTATGTGGCAATGGGTTCTCATGCATCCCCTGTCAGTATGAACTAGGGCGGCTAGCCATGCCAACAGACCAGTCTGCTGCTCATAGGCACTGTGGGTGGGGGATATGGCCTTTGCAAGTCACAGGAACTGGCCGCAAGTGCTGGGGAGCCCAGTCCCCCAGCGCGCCTAACCTTCACACATCATGTGATTGTTGGTGTTTTTCCTTAAAGCGTCAGATCCTCCAGTCACGCAATATCATGAGATTCTCAATTTATATAAAAAACGCAACACCGTGATCGTGAAACCCCTTACTTTCCCTGTAAGTGGCTTCAGAGCTGCAGCCCTTGCTTCTAGACCTTCCAATTGTGCCAAAAAGGTTGCAAACATGCCTTGGAAAGGCCTGAAGGCCAGAAGATTTTTTAAAAAATTTGCTTTCCTTTTGGTTATTTTTAAGACAAATGTGAGGTTTTTTTGTTTTTGAATAAGGGACTCATGAGGCATTTTTACACCGATGGGGGTGGGTGGGGGAATGGGGGTGCTGGTGCAGAGGGTGTAGGTGTGTGTGTGTGCCTTTACACGGACACCCCCCCACCTCCACCCATGGGGCCTCCTTCGGTTTTCCAGAAGGCTCCGTGGGTGGGTGATGGGTGGAGGTGGGTGTTGCGCGGGAGCGCACATACACCCATCACCCGCGGTGTTCACATGGGTGAACACCGACCGCACACCCATCCCCGCCCACCGCCAGCCATTTACACGGATGCTCCCACCAGTGGAACACCCTCCCACACACCTAGCAGTGCGGGGGGGCGGGCGGGAGGGCGTCCATATAAAAATGGCCATGATGATCTTTGAACACTTGGGGTTGACATCAACGCTGAGACTGGGTAGCAGAGTTGGATCCAGGCAAGAGCAGACTGTACAACTACACAGGGTCCTATATATGGGGGTGGGCAGTGATAAACAGGGTCCGTGAGTAATACAGGCTCCAAATGCTCATGAGTGGTCCTTTCAGAGTAAGTAACCGGCACTGAACTTGACTTCTCTGCATCTGAGCCCCTTATTGCCTCTTAGTCCCCTCGATGGGATATTTGCATGTAGCTAACTGACCTGTAGATGATTTCTGTTGTTCAGCAAGCTGCTCCAATCTGCCCAGGAGAGCATCGATGTTGGATTTGATCTGTGTCAGCTCAGTTTTGATTGTCTGCAGTTCACTGCATTTCACTGGAAAGAGAGCGGGAGGGGAGGTTGGGTGAAGATCTTCTCTTGGTTATTTTGCAAATGAGTGATCAATATTTTAAAGAGATTTGGGATAAGTCAGATGCATCTTCCTCATATACCAGGGATAAGGGAACCTATAGTCCATGGGCCAAAGGCACTGGCAGCTTGTGGCTGCTCTTTCTTTGGCCCCTTTCCAGTTCTTAGATCTGGCCAGTGGATTCCTTCCCTCCCCTCAAGCACTGAAAGCTCATGGAAAGAGGCTCCATCCCCAGTGAGCTCAGGGAAAGGGGCATGAAGTCAAGGACAGGGACCCTCCCCATCTTGAGCACACCCCTCAAGCACTCCTGCTCCCACCTCCCATCTGACCCATAGAGCTTATACTAATTTTCGAAGGGGCCCGTGGAAGGGAAGAGCTTCCCCACCTCTGCCACAAGCCCTTCAGCCAGGGGTACAACCTGATGATCTGTGTGGCTCAAGCCCCTCCCTGGCCTGGCCAAGCCAGAAGTCCAAACAGCTGACGGGCAGGAAACAAGACAGCTCCTTCACCTCAGCCCCCTGCAGCAGCCTGGGAGTCCACGTGCTATGCTTGCTACTCGTGGAGCAAAACCCAGGACTGCGGCTCCATTTTTGTCTTGTGCATGGACCCAGACTTCATCTGTAACCATTCCTGTGTTTATGTGTGTACACGAACACAAACACAAACACACACAGAGTGGGTAGCGTTACATGAGGGATGTAATAGATGTGTGTGCCCATTCTGCAGTTGCAGTTTGGGCCCAGGCTGTGAAAATCCTGGCTCTGGTCTGGAGGAGGGAGCTGGGCTGAGCTGATCGTTATAGGACCAGTCCCTGCCAATTTTTTCAAAAGAGAAGGATGCTCTGGGCTCACAGACAGTGCAATGCCTTAAAGAGACAGTCCACCACAGACAAATGGCTCCAGAGTCTGAGGCGCCTTCAGTCTTTCCCCAGCTTCTAGAAATGGCTTCTCCCTTTTTTTGAGACTAATTCATTCAAGGGGGAGAGGGTGGGCTGCGAGGACTGCTCAGTCTATGGTTCTAATGGATCACCTCTCTACTTAGAGCTCAATGGCGAGGACACAGAAATGAGCTGATGCCATTCCTGCCTTTGAACTGGACCTAGTTATTGCATGGCTGTGCAACATACTAGCATAGAGACTTACATTTTAATTTGGCCGAGCTGTTTGCAATGGCGGCTGACCTGGCGAAGAGTTTGACGGGGAGTGTTGCCTTTACACGTCGTACTAAGGGGATGGTCACCCGTGGACGCTTCACAGGAACCACCCTGGGGACAGGAGAGACCCGACCTCGATACTCGAAAAGCCTGCATGTCAAAACAGGTTAGAAACTGCGAACAGTACAGTTAAAGAGGCACTCAGAGCAGGAAAAGGGGTTTGGGAGGCGGGCTAGGGAAGGAAAGTCACTGAATGAAACACAATTCACAGGTTACACCACAAGGGGGCAATGTCGTTCCACACAAAGAGTTGTGTTGCTGCTGCTGCTGCATGAAAGAAAGGCCAGTGTATCTGATCATAAAGGTTCCAGCAAATGCAGTAGGCAACACTGGGACACGCCATGTGCGCTGAGGGACTGTATTTTGCAAGCCACTCTCTGTTGCCTACTACCATCTTTAGTGTATCTTTAAATGGTTCCCCTTAACATTTCTGCTCTTAGAGATCACTGGGGAAATGCAGAACCAGCCAGGACTGATAAGACTAGACCACTTTTCAGAAATTGTGGAAGGAGACGGCATGGAGGGGTGGGGGGGTGGAATTAGTGGCAACCAGGTGTTTCTTAATGGAAAAAATATGCTGAATTCAAAAATCTAGGTTGCCATTTTTTTCACTGAGTAGTTTTGCCACCGCCTTGGAAAATAGAGGCAGTTTTTTGTTATTGTGTACAATCTTTTGAACCTAGCATTTTTTCCAAAAAGATATTTTGTAGCTACTTTCACAAGGATTGACCCAAATTTTAAATTTTTTAAATCGGTTAAGAAGTACAAAAGTTATTCTTATTTCTCAGAATATGAGTTCTTGAAGTTCAAAACACAGAAGTTGAAAGCGGTTTGTTCTCGATGTCGAAATTCCTCAACCTAATGAATTGTTTCACCCCAGGTTTAAGGAGAGTGGTGCACACCATTACTGTTGTTTCTGTTGAACAAATGATTCATTTTGACTGTTGCCTTCAGTCCCAAGCCACCACAACAGTCCACTTGATTTGTTTTTAGGGGCGTCTAATTTATTTTTGTTGTTATAATAACAAAAACAAAAGAGGACTCTTTCATTTTTGTTATTTTATAACGAAAATGAAAGAACATGCTCAGGAAATAATGAAATAATTTCCTTTTGTTGTTATGACAATTGGAAAAACCTGAAAAACACATCTTTGGCTGTAACTTCATTGTTTTGTATCCAACTTGAATGACACTTGGCAAAATCGTACTCCCAATAGGGGACATTATGTGTGCCAAATTTAGGAAGGATTGGATAAAGGTATCAAATTTTATAAGCAGTTGACATTTGTTATTTTACAAAAATCTGGATACACATTCCTGGCTGTAACGTCTTTGTCTCCCATCTGATGTGGATGAAACTTGGCAAGATTATACCTCTCTCCAAGGTTACTATATCTGCCAATTTTCAGAAGTATTGGATAACGGGTCTGATGTTATTATTGTAGAAAGATTTGATAAAGGGTCCAAATTTTACAAGCAATTGAATTTTCCCTCTTGAAGACTTTTGTTATTCATGGAAAACAGCACATGCAGTGCCATTCATAGACAGGCATGGTGAGGGGGGGCTTTAGGAGGGAGAGGGGGCAGCCCAGTGGACTGACAGACACATTCACTGGCCAATTGCTACATGCTTCCACCTTTACAGGACCAATTTGTGGTAGCTTCAAGGCAGGCATAGAGGGTAGATAATATAAGTTGCTGTTCTTTGGGTCTGCTCTTTGTCTGTGGTTAGTTCTGGCTTTGGCCAGAGCAGCTCCTTCGGTTGGCCGGGGGTGCCTTCTTGGAGGTCCCCCGTGTTAAGCGGGGGGCCACAATGGAGAGGGCATTCTCGGTGGCCGTGCCGCACCTTTGGAACTCCCTTTCGGAGGAAGCTCGCCTGGCCCCAAGTCTTTTGATATTCCGGCGAAAATGTAAAACCTGACTGTTCGCCCAGGCCTTTGGGGAGGGTGGGTTAATAGGGTCTTATCTCCCCAACCCTATTTTATTGTTTTAAATGTTTCCCAGACCCTGTTTTAGTACCTTAGTATTTTTTTATGTGTTTTAACTGGGACTTAAGGCAGAGGGCAGGGGGATAGGATCCAAGCAATCAGGATACATGGTTCACACATCCAGGCTGACCAGTTGTCATCACAATCATGTCCTGCAGCACTGAGACAAAGGATACTAGAGAATCCCTTATTGGCTCTTTCCTAAGCAGATGTTTCCAGCTTCCCAGTAACAAGTGAGGGAGAGGGGTTCAGTGATTTCCACAATCTGGATTAACCCTATTTGCAGAACATTGCCAATAAGGATCTGGCAACAGAAGAAATCCAAGATACTCTACTCAGTGCTTTTGACTTTGGAAATAACCAGCTACTTACTTTCGTGAGAGAAAGGGTGGTTAACGACAATGAAATGCAGTTTCAGAGAAAGTTCCACACCACAGTTTTCAGAAACTATCCCAAAACCTTTGATTCTTTGCCAAAGGCATCCAGTGACAAGGAAATTATGGTAGCAGGAGCATTTGCAAACCCATTAGAAGTGAGATCATCAAATGACAAGTTGCATGTAACACCTCTGCAGGCTTCCCATGAAGAGGGCGAAACACGAATTGTCCTACATGCAGTTAATGTTACTCATGGCACAGCTGTGATTTCTTGCAGACACTGATGTCGTGGTACTTTTGCTAGCACATCTGCCTACACTGACAGGCAAAAAACTTTGGATCAGATCAGGAACACATGCAAAGAGAAAGCACATAAACATACGGGAAGACCACAAACACCACTGGATTGCGAGACTGCATTGTTACCTTTTCATGCTCTGACAGGCTGCAACACTTCATCTTACGTCAGCAACTATACAAAGATTTCAGCATGAAAAGTGTTTATTAATCACCATAGCCTGTTGAACTGTTTAGACGAGGGTTATCTAGAAAAACGTGAACATGCTGAGAAATTTGTATGTCACCTGTACAGTCATGGCAATGCAGTGTCTATCAATGAGATTCAATACACGATATTCACAACAGCGAAGAAACTAGAATCTAGGCCACCCACACAAGATGCATTGCAACAACATTCACCCCAGAGTTCTGAAGAAACTCAGATATGAAATTGCAGACCTACTGTTAGTAATATGTAAGCTATCGCTAAAATTTGCCACTATACCTGAGGACTGGAGGGTGGCAAATGTAACCCCGATATTTAAAAAGGGATCCAGAGGTGATTCTGGAAAATACAGATCAGTAAGCTTGACGTCTGTGCTAGGCAAAATGGTGGAGACTATCATTAAGAACAGAATCGCTGGGCATGTTGATAAACATGGCTTAATGGGAAAGAGTCAACATAGATTTAGCAAAGGTAAGTCATGCCTCACTAATCTGTTGGAATTCTTTGAGGTTGGAAATAAGCATGTGGACAAGGGAGACCCGGTAGATATAGTGTACCTGGATTTCCAGAAAGCATTTGATAAGGTCCCACATAAAAGACTCTTGAGAATATGGAAAAGTCATGGGATAGGACGCAGTGTCTTACTGTGGATTGGTAACTGGTTAAAGGATAGGAAGCAAAGAGTAGGACTGAATAGTCAGTTTTCACAATGGAGAAATGTAAAAAGGGATCTGTATTGGGACTGGTGCTGTTTAACATATTCATTAATGATTTGGAAAAGGGTGTCAAGAGTAAAGTGATCAAATTTGCAGATGGCACCAAGTTATTCAAGTTAGTTAAAACATGAGCAGACTATGAAGAACTGCAACAGGATCTTATGAGACTGGGTACCTCGGCATCTAAATTGCAGCTGAGATTTAATGTGGACAAGTGCAAAGTGATGCACATAGGGAAAAATAACCCAAATTATGAGTACACAATGCTGGGTACTAAGCTAGGAGTTACCACTCAGGAAAAGGATCTGGGAGTGATTGTGGACAATACGCTGAAATCCTCAGACCAGTGTTCAGCAGCAGTCTAAAAGGCAAACAGAATGTTAGGAGTTATTCACAAAGGGATAGAGAATAAAACTGAGGATGTCATAATGCCTCTATACAAATCGATGGTGCAACGACACCTGGAATATTGTGTGCAGTTCTGGTTGCCTCATCTCAAAAAAGACATAGCTGAACTAGAAAAGGTACAGAGAAGGGCAACGAGAATGATAAAGGGTATGGAATGGCTTCTGTACAAAGAGCTGTCTCTTATACACATCTAGATGTGTATAAGAGACAGCCCTGAAACTAGCTACCAGCAGATTTAAAACAAATAAAAAGGAAGTACTTTTTTACTCAATGCATAATTAACATATGGAATTTGTTGCCAGAGGATGTTGTCAAGGCCAGTACAGGAACATAAGTAGAACATACGTAGGGCATACTGAGTCAGACCAATGGTCCATCAAGCCCAGCATCCTGTCCTCTGATAGTGGCCAATCTCGATCGCATGGGAGAAGAACCAACAGTCACAATGGGCAATCCATTCCCCGTTGTTCACTCCCAGCTCCCGACCGTAAGACGTTCATCCCATAAGCTACTTGGCTAATAGTCATTAATGGACCTATTCTCTAAGAACTTATCAATTCCTTTTCCAAACCCAACTATACTACCTACTACAGGCCTGTGACGTGTCCCCATGGGTAGATGATGGGTGGTTGAACAAGAAGGGATACATGCCCCCCTCCACATTTTACAAAATACAAAATGTTGTCCTCCTCCCCCATGATGTGGCTGCCACTCATACCAAGTTATTGCTGGCATGAGTGGCAGCCAAACTGTGGGGTACAAAATTTGGCAACCTGGATATTTGAATTCAGCACACTTTTTTTCATTAAGAAACACATGGTTGCCACTAATCTCCCCCCAAATATCATCACTTTCCATAACAATCTCTGTAAGATGGTGGCCATTTTCCAAGATGGCAGCCAAACCATGTGGTACAAAATTTGGCAACCTGTATATTTTAATTCATCAATACAGTCCCAATACAGATTCCTTTTTACATCTTTTGGGAGGATCCCCCTTGTCCACTTTTTTTCATTAAGAAACGCATGGTTTTCACTAATCTTCCACCAAATATGTTGCCTTTCATAACAATTTCTGTAAAATGGTGGCCATTTTCCAAGATGGTGGCTAAACCATGTGGTACAAAATTTTGCAACCTGGATATTGGAATTCAGCACACTTTTCCCATTAAGAAACACATGGTTGCCACTAATTTCCCCCCAAATATCGTCATCTTTCATAACAATTTCTGTAAAATGGCCACCATTTTTCAAGATGTTTGCAAAACTACTCCGCGAAAAAAATGGCAACCTGTATTTTTTAATTCAGTGATTTTTTTCCCATTAAGAAACACCTGGATGCCATTACTTCCCCCAAAATGCCTTCACCAAGTTTTCTGGAGACTTTTTCTGAATTTTTGAACACTTGATGAGGAAAGTCTTGGGGTTCTTCCCCCTTCCACCTCCCCACCTCCTTTGTGTTTCCTCTCTGAGTTTGGTGCCTGTGTATATTCTGGGATCAGGGCTGGATAAACTATTGCACCTTCTACAGTGCAGTTTGGCAGGATGCCCCCATGCCTAGGATCAGTGTCTGCCTAGCCTACAATTAGAACCCTGGAGATGTCATTGTTGTTGGATAATTCCAAAGGGAAATAAAGGCATCAATAGTATGACAAACAACATATCCTGAGAGGAAGGGGGGGCGAGGTCCACAAAGCATGGCTAACCATGGGGTCCCATGCCTTTTAATCTCCCTGTTTGATGGAGTGGAGCTGGCAAGACAGAAGTGCATTTTCAGTATGGGATTTGATGTGAGCAGAGAGAGGCAGTGTGACATTTACCCAGGCTATGTTCCAGTGTGGAGCAGCAGTTGCTGGAGAATCTCTCTCCCTCCAAACCGTTTCCCTTGCAGCCAAATGGAACCTTTAAAGCACCAATAGTTATTGGCTTCAGCAGGGCTGAGCAGACCCAGCGTGACAAGAATCCTCAAGGGCTCTCAGCTGGGGAAATGGCAAGCTGGGGAAGAGTGCTGGGGCCTCCTGTGGGGATGTGGCTGAGAGAACCAAAAGGCAGGAAAGAAATGGGAAGATGGGGACAGTACAGTGGGTTGTGAACTGAGCCTAGGACTTAGAAGTCCTGAATTAAATTCCCCGCTGTGCTACAGACTTCCTGGGGGGCCTTGGACCCAGGACCAGTCACTTGTGGGCAGATTTTCAAGGCACCTAACTCCACTCCTCTACGTGCCATTTGTGCCTTCTTAGGCCTATAGCTAAGGAGGGAGTTGTGGGAAGGCATTGCCCCAATACAAATAACTGCAGGGACCCATGTTCACTGCTTTTTTTCCATTGGCCACAATGGGGAAAATGCAGTGAACACGGGTCCCTGCAAATAAGATATGTTCCGGGTATTTCCCCATATTTTGTTAGTCTTCAGGCTAACATTTATGAAGACTTAGTTGAGTGAAGGCCTAAGGCTAGAATCAGAATTGTGGAAAGAAAATGTTTGCCGAGTTACGTGAAGGCAATGTTGGCACGTTCTGACTTCCCCAGGCCAGTCTATAGCTTCATATATGAATAAATCAGCAAAGGCCTTGTAAGGACAAATGGCTGCTGTCCTTGCATGAGCCTGAAAGTGTGCCTTGCTAGTCAAATCTAGTGGTCACGGGCTCCTTCCTGGCTTTAGTGCCCTTTGTTTACTGATCCACCGTAGGAGGTAGTATTATTGAATTAACATCTTGACTCACCCCACCTTCTCCTTTGTTCACCTTTCCTATTGCCTGCAGCTATCCTGTGCTTTAAAAAAGACCCTTAGTTTATACAGTGCCTCAGCGCCACCTTAGGAGGGTCTGTGCTGATGGTTCTCCTGGGCAGGGACAGATTTGGATCTGCTGTCCTTGTTCCAGTCCCAAAGTAATAAAGGCCTAGTGACCTGATCCTGGGAGTGTGGCATCTACATTGTTCATCACGTATGTACTGCAGCAACCCCTCATTTCTGTAACACAAGAGACTTTAGGCAAGTGTAACTGTCTCCTTTGTCATGCAGTCTGCCCCTCCTCTGCTGATCTAGCTACAGGCCTGCTCATTCTGTGCCTCAGTTTCCCATCCGTACAATGGGGATAACAACACTGCCCTGTCTCATTGAGGAGCTATGAGGATAGATATATTAAAGGCAGTGAGGCACTCTGGAACTGTGGGGATAAACAGCTAGGCCAGACAGCCTAGGTCATAGTCACAAACTGCCTGTGTGAAAATGGCACCTTTCTCCTCTAGCAGTCTGTCCTCTCTCTGCTTTGGAAACGTAGCTAATTCCTTTGCTGACTCAAAAGAGTTTTTGACCACAGAAATATGGGGGAGCAAGCAGCCCTGGCAAAAGTGTTAATTTATTTCCAATCAGAGAGTCTCTATTCCTGGGGATGAGTAAGGAAATCAGTTGGGCTTTCATGTTTGTATAGAGAACCCGCACACCACTTAACTCCTGGTCCAAGGCTTTCTGGCTCTCAGTGGAAGGGTGAATTTCACCCTGGTCTCTCAGGGATGCTCATTAGAGAAAGAAACCACGGCCTGTAATTTATCTACTGATCCATTTTGCTTTAGGTGCCCTCTGACCACCAAGGAGCCGAGAGCCTCCTGCAAGGTGCCAAGGGAAGTCAATGGGAATGGAAGATGATTGTTGCCTCCTAGGAAAATCTCGGTGCCTTATCCACTCCTGCTCTGAGGGGAAGAGCAGTTGTGCAACCTTAAGCGATGCCTTTTCAAAGAAGAGAAGCCCTTTTATAAACATCAGAGAGAGACTAACAGTGTCACCCCAGCCCTCACACTCAGAGCTGAGCTGACTTGATCTAACTCAGAAGTACCGGGGACAGCACCACCTGCTCTGGTGAAGGTATACAGAGGGTGTTAACAGAAGTGATGGTGGAGTGCCGCCATTGCAACATGATCCAAACCAGGAAGCCGGTGGCACCAAGGTCTGGATTGGGTCTGACGGTATAACAAACCTCCTGGTGGCTGGGCTACTGGGGAGCCACACAAATGTATGGCCGGCTAGCCTCGCCTCTGCAGTGCCCAGCCCCCTGCCATGATAGGCAGGCATTGCGGCCTATGACTGCCACAATGATGTTCAGTCATGGCAGACTCAATCCAGGTGGTGCTGGGCCACAGCGGACTATAACTAATGTTATAGCCTGCTCTGGCCTGACCGGGTCTATAGACCTCAGAGGTCTCCAGGATCATAGCCCGGGCTAGCTACTACCATGCCCAGGAGCAATCCCAGGCAAATATCTGTTGGGACTCCAACAATCAATGTGGTGGCCTGCGGGTCAAACTGGGCCACAACAGGCCTAAGCAGGCCACTGCCATCACGTTTATTAACACCCAGAGATGGCTCCTTCCCTGACGTATGAGTCTCTGATCACTCTGTAGATCCAGCATCTCTCTCTGTCTGTCTGTATTCAGTCTCTAAAGCACAAATGTCTCCTGGATCTGTATTCATTATCTCTCCATTTTACTCCAGAACAAACATCTGAAAACATCCCTTTTCACCTTCAGCCTTCTCTCTCTCTGCTGCCCCCTCCCACTGCTGGTCTTTAGTAGCATTTTACACTGTGGTTTTCAGGAAGGTGCATATACACAGAATTCACGGGTGTGTTTTGGTTGTCTCTCCTCTGCTTACCTGTCGTAGAAGTCATCTCTGTAGTAATCATAGTCAAAGTCATAGCCACTGCAAATACCAAACAGAGGAAATTGATTCATTACCAATATATTTTTTTCTGTTACTAATCTGTTCCCTTTTCCCAATAATTTCATGCCAGGCAATGAACTACAAACATCTAGAGTTAAGAAAGAAACACATTGGTTTGCCTTAATAATTTTCTAAAGCAGCATTTTCGAAGTATAAGAATAGCCAAACCTTTTGTCACAGTAAACAAGATTCTGGACTGGATCCTGCTCTCATTCACACTAGTGTAAATCAGAAATGACTCCCCTAATGTCCCAAGGTGAAACTGGTACAAGTGAGCTCAACATCAGCATCCTTATTCCTTTGACCATTTCCCTTTGCCTTCAATCACTGTCTAGTTCCAATAGGTAGCAGAGATGTTTGTAGAACAGAATCTCCTTTCCTGCAAAGAACATCAATATCCTGGCATTTCAATTCACCCCACACTGAAATACTGGAAATGTTTATGGATCAAAAAGTTCAGACAATTTTCACCTTGTGAATGGTACACAGAAAGCATTGACATTTTTTATTAAAAGGAAGTGTAACAATATCATTGTCATTGATCTCTTCTTTTAGAAAAGGCTGAATTTGACCAAACCAATTTTTTCCATTGGAAACATCTTTGTCAGATTTGTTTTTGGTCTGATGTTAGTTGGTAGAGTTTGTGGTAGCATCTGTCTGCTAAGCTGAGTGGTGTCTGCTGAGCCTTTGGGGAAGGGTGGGATATACATTTTAATAAATAACAATTAAATAAGAGTAGTGCTGATTAATTCTTCTAGGGAGTGGAGATACTCTCTGCCAGTCGGTTTATCAGTGGGCTCTTTAACTATCCTGTCTTGTTGCTTCCTCTCCTCTGGATAGATCTCCATGCTCATTTCATTTTATTTCATTTTAAACTTCTACTGTGCCCTGTCCCCTAAGGCTCAGGGCAGCTTTCAATAAAAATAAACAATGTATAATTAATTACCAATTAATTAGTAAACACAATAAGCAATTTCCTCAACGATATGTCCTACTAATCCCACCCATACCTCAAGAAAAGACCCCCATGCCTGTACCTCCCAGACCATTAGTTTCCGAAAGTCTTTTCCAGAGTCCTTCTCCGAACGTTAAATTTTATTGCACAGTTGCACTTTGCCATGTTTAGACTGAACATGGATCAGTTTCCTTCCTGAGCCTCCTTCCCTGTAATATGTAGAATGCTTCTTATTGACAGATGCAGCTGCACTTCACCACTCACATTACACCTGCTCCCAGTACCTGTATAAATGATATTGACCTTTCCTTCAACAATCTGCCTCTTTGTTTTACATTCTCCCTTTCTCTCGTAGGGTTCACTAGGACATACATCACTTTTCAGACTCGCTCCTCTTCTGACTTCTTCTTTCTCCCCCACTAATGTGAATACCACACAGGCAAATTTCCCATACTAGGCAGCCAAGTGTTCCATTCCTGTATGGTGAGATGGAGCCAATCCCCCAAGGACGACTCTATAATGCACTCACAGACTGGCACTTAACAGGGCACAATGTCTGCATTTCGAGGGGGAAGAGGATGCGACTGAGTTGTCTGCCTACGCCTATGTGTGTGAGAATCTGGGGAGAAGATTGGATGGTGGCTGGATATCGTTCTGCTCTACCTTATGCTCACACAGAAGTTCTAAGCCTGATGGAGTAATTCTGTGTTAGGCCTTATGCTGGAGGGAAGACTAGAATCACAATGATCCTTATATGTGTTAAACTCCATATCTTTTGTCCATCTTGTCAATTTAGACTGCAAGCTCTTTGAGGAAGCAATGTCTCAGCCCGTGTGCACACAATGCCTAGCCCACTGGGGTCTAGATCTTAGCTGAGGGTGGCCTCTAGGCCCTGGCACAGTAGTACAGTCAATAACAATAAACCTCAAACAGGCTGGGATTTGGGTTGATTTTAGATGAGCCATTCCCCTCCATCACTTATGAAGACTTAGCTGAAGTCTCTGAACGTAAGCCAGAGAGATGTTGGCTGAGCTGCTACTCTCAGCTTCTGTGGCATAACATAAGGAGAGAAGCAAATTTTTCTCAGTAGCCAGGGTCCAAACTAATTGGGTGGAAATAACATCAGCATTTGTGACCAAACCCAATATAAAAGCCACCTGTTTCATCATCAGATGTTTGGAACTCTGGACTCTGAATTTTGGCTGTGCTGAAGGCACTGTGTGGGGAATGGAACTTGGCATGTTTGGCAGATTCCCTTACCTGTGACTCACAGAGGCAAGGCACTGGCATGGAGACATGTCTGAGGGAGTACTGTAAGGTGATGGGCAACCCCAAGCTAGTGCCTGACAGTAGGGGGTGCAGCGAAGAATGTCCTGCCTCAAACCACCTCAGCTCTGCCTCCCCTCCCCATAAAATGCATTGCCTCTGCTGAGGACCCATCTCCCTTGTATTGTTTATGGACACACGTTTAGTTTTTGACTAGCCCAGTTCATGTGTATCATTCTGGGTGGGGGTGGAGTGGATGTCACAGCTGAATTAAGAGTTGAAATGTCTGGTAGGTGCATGTCAGGGATGGAGAAGCTAATAAAATACAAACTCTTGGGAATGTATCATCCCCAAAGGAAAAAGCCAGGAACTTTGGCTCAAATTCTCAGTTGGTGTAAATTAGCATAACTTCCTTTACTTCAATAGGACTACTCAGATATATATTCAAGCAGAAGGTCTGTCATCTGTAACACCAAGTGGGACCATTGAGATATATAAAGAGGGATGAAGAGGATGCTAATCAGTCGTGTTGCTTTGGCTGCTAACAAGGATACTTGACGTATCCTGCTTCCCTGGGGGAGACTGGCCCTGCTCATTAGAACCAAATTGGTTCTGTTTCCTTCTCCTTGAAACTTGGCCAAGATGGGATCGTTTGCTTGGCTAATGAGAATGAGTGTGTGTGTGTGTGTGTGGGTGGGTGGGTGTGTATAAGCAAGAGGTGTAAGTGTTCTATGTCTTGCTTGCAATATGCCCTGGAGACTCAGCAATGTTCTCTATGCCCTGCAGTAGTTTTCAGTGTAGCAGGACTAAACACACAAGAAGCACAGAGAGCTTTCAAGGTACTTCAAAGACATTAAACTGCTTTACTTGTGCCGGATGTTCTGACACATCCGCCACAACAAGGACAAACACAGCTGGCATGTCGCTAGATAGTAGCTGTGGCTGTAGCTGAAACAACCAGTTAAAATGCACCTGTAGTCAGTATATCCAAGAAGGTGGATGCTGTGTGGCTGACTTTCTATGCATTCCCTTCACATAGGGACATGGGAGAGAATAAGAAATCACCAGCAGTCATAATGTGTAGCTGGGTTACTCTGACAGTCCGGTCCAGTTTAATTTGATTATGCATCATTGATACAAGGGAAAGTGTGTGGCCAGGGAGAGAAGCAAGAGACTAAAATAACTCTTTACTCCTCTCCTTTTCAGGAATCAAAAATGGCTAGGAATTTTATATAGTGCTGACCAACCACACATGAAATATTGGTCGAATTATGTACTTTTCCTAGAGATCATACGGTGTGCTTAGGTAAAGTATAGAATTTAAATCGCATTTCACACATGACTGAGAAACTTAGTGGCATGGCATAAAAATCCTAAGGATTATATAGAATATTTAGGTATTTTAGAATTCTGATGAATTAGAAATGCCAGAAATATATACAACACGTGGTCCCTCTATAGAAATCTGCACATACTATGCCACACAGTGCCATGTACATGCACGGTGCCTTTAAAGAGAGAGTGGCTAAGCTATACATTGTTTTCCTCCTAGGTAGCTAGCTAAGGAATGACTTTCCAGCACAGATAACCGTAATCTTCCCCTCTATGCTCCGCTTTATAGTTCTCAAATCAATGTTCCATAATTCTATCATGCTGCCTACCCCCACCCTTCCTCCCAGTCTGATTTTCTGGAATTTCATTTCCATTCCTATCAGTGCCTGAGGACAAAGATTTAGAACAGACAGCAGAATTTAATGGCATCCACTCCATAACTGTATGCAACCATTTACAAGCCTGTGGAAGACAATCTGATCCCATCGTAAATCATGTTTTCTATGACTGACCCTGTGGGCAAAGGCATGATATGCAAAATGCAGCACATAGTTATAGTCTTGTTTTCCTGGTTGCAGATTCCAGCTATTGGGCCCTGAGTTGTAGAGGTGTGCATCAGGGACCCATGTTGTTGTTCATTTTCATTTTTTGTTTTCATAATTTAAAACTTTCATTTTCATAAATATCGAAATTCCGTTTTTGTGTTTGCTTTCGTTTTCAATTTCCATTGGTTTTAGTGGAAAACACAGTTTCAGTTGTACCATTTTGTTTATTACTATATTTGGATGAAACTTAGAGGGATTATACCACCAATGGAAGAGGTTACGTGTACCGAATTTCAGAAAGATTGGATAGAACAAACCAATTTTATAAGCAGTTGAATTACGTTATTTTGCAAAAATCTGCATATACATTCCTGGATGTAACATCTTTGTCTCCCATCTAATGTGGATGAAACTTGCCATGTATATAGCCCTCCCCAAGTTTACTATCTATGCCAACTTTCATCTATGCCAACTTTCAGAAGGATTGGATCAAGGGTCCTGGTGGTATAAACAATTAACTTATAAATGAATATCTGACTGTAACATCTTTGTAGTCCAACCAGTGTACATGAAATTTGGCATGGCTATATTCCACACCTTCAGTATCATCTCTGCCAAATATCAGAAAGATGTGATAAATAATCCAAATTTTATAAGCCTGCACAGCCTATGTAGAGAATGAGTCTATGCCAGGGATTCTCTTATGTGTCACTGTGGTATAAGATCCGTTTGTGATGCCAATTGGCCAGCAGAAGTGTCAAACAAATATGCTCATTCTGTTCTGTGACCACCCCAAATTCTCTCCCCAACTTTTTACTGGGAAGTCGGAAGCATCTGTTTAGGAAAGAGCCAATAGAGATTCTCTTATGTCCTCTGTCACAGTGCTGCAGGATGTAATTGTGATAACTGGCCAGCCTGGATGTGTAAACCATGTCTCCTTATTTCTGGGATGCTATCCCCAAAGTCCCAGTTATGTCCCTTCTATGCCTGCCTGAGGACCACCCCCTATGCCCACCTCAAAGCCACTGTTGATTGGTCCTGTAAAGCTAGAAGCATGCAGCAATTGGCCAGTGAATGTGTCTGTCAGTCTTTTGGGTTTCTCCACATCCTCCCTCCTAACAGCCTCTCTCTCTCCCCCTGCTTGCCAGGTGCCTGCCTCTGACTGGCACTGCATGTGCTGCTATCTATTTGAATAATGGTCTTCAAGGGGACAACTTCAATTGCTTATAAAATTGGGTCCCTTTATCAAATTGTCCTGTAGTTTGGCAGAGATGACAGG
>QEPC01006395.1:248407-279805 GCA_003113815.1 Sphenodon punctatus
AACCTCCCCCCTGCCCCCCCGGCCATCCTGCTGCCACCAGGGGCTGGTAGGGACCATACCCCCCTCACCCCTAGACTTCCCTCTCTCACAGGGGCAGAGTCCCCCCTTCCCCCCCAAACCCTCCCAGTGCTCCCCCTGCTGCCACCAGGGGCAGCCACTGGGAACCGTCCCGCCTACTTCCCTAGCCCTGAACAAAAAGAGTCCCACAAAAACAATAACATCCCCCCTGCCATCCCCTGCGGCCCCAAAGCACCCCAAAGTGCCGCGCCCTTTGGCCGCAGCCCTTCGGCTTGAAGCTTGCGGCTCGTGACCTGCGGCAGGAGCCACTGGCCGCGGGGCTTTAAAGCCCCCGGCTACTTCTGGGTGGGGGAGGGGACAGGTCAGCCCTCTCAGCCGGCCTCTGCGCTCCCCCCACCCCCTGGCACTCACAATGCTCTTTTTTGTCTGTCCCCCCTGCAGGTCCCAACAGCACGGGGTGAAGTGAAGCGGCAACGGCAACGGCACGGGAACCCCCTCTTCACCGGCGGCGGCGGATGGCAACAGCACAGCCCAGCAAGATGGTCCCAGCAGCAGGTGAGTACCCCTAGCAGGAGCCGCTGGTCACAGGGCTTTAAAGTCCCCGGCTACTTCTGGGTGGAGGAGGGGACAGGTCAGCCCTCTTGGCCAGCCTCTGCACTCCCCCCGCCCCCCGGCACTCACAGTGATCTTTTTTGTCTGTCCCCCCTGCAGGTCCCAACAGCACGGGGTGAAGTGAGGCGGCGGCGGCGGCAGTGGCAATGGCACGGGAACCCCCTCTTCACTGCCGGCGGCGGATGGCAACTGCACAGCCTGGCGAGATGGTCCCAGCAACAGGCGAGTACCCCATTTACTCTTGGAGGACGACAGAAGACTGAATTCTTATGTCATCACCAGGCTGGTATAGCTCTCTATCACTGCGCTACAGCCTGCGGTGTTACAAGTACCAGGGATATCTGGAATTATTTAGATAGGGGTTTCCACAAGACATAGCTGGGCTGAACTAGGCGCTATTAGAGAAGGGCTCAGAAGTACCTTGAAGGATGCCGTGGGTGATAAGCATTCCTCCAATTACAGTAGCAGCTCAGACAAGAGCAGCAGGCACCAAAGAGCTGATGTTACATGTTGAACATAGTGGTTTTTCAGCAGCATTTAATAAGGTTCTTTGGAGTTAATTCTCATTCTCCTCTGAACTATTGTGACTGAAAAGGCTCCTTTCTCCAGGGAGGGTAGTTTCATTCATGGAATGTCGTTGGTGCTTGTTTAAAAGCTTGTATGGATGTAAAGAGAAATGCAACAGACTGCTCAGAAATCTGGGTGACCCATGAAGAAAGCAGGAGTCTGTTCGGATTAAATCTAAGAATCTGTCTGAACTAGAGTCCTGTAAACTGGGCTTGGTTCAGGAAAGGAACCATCCTGGCACAAGTCCCTCAGATTCAGGGCAGGTTGGGCTCCCCCGTGGGCAAGAGGCCCCACTCCTGCAGAGTGCTGTGATGTTGTCGTGCCCTATTGGGTGGAGCCACATCAGGAAAAGGGCAAGGGACTGCCTTATCCCCCACTCCCTTTCCTGATATGCTCACCCCCGCCCAAGCAACATGATGTCGCAGCATTCCATGGGGGTGGGGTATGATAGAAAAGGAATGGGGTTAAGGCACTTCCCTGCCTCTGTGAAGCACTGTGACATTACGGCACTCCATGGTGGCAGTGCCAGCCCGTTATGGATTGGTCTCAGAGGTGGAAGAGCCCAGCTCTGTCAGGACTGGTCTCAGGTCAGTCTCAACTCAGTTGGGCTTAGATCAGGTTCAGGTCTGATTCTGGCACCAGTGCAGGACTCTGCTTTGAAGCTTCACTTCAAAATGGACCTTGCCACCTTTTTTGAAGCTTCGACATTTTTCAGAAGTATATATAATTTATACTGTTCCTGGCAAAGGAACAACAACTGTCCAAAGCAAGGGGGACAACACCGCCCACACCCCCTCACTGCCCTGCTTCTCCACCCTTTTTCTTTCTCCTCTTTAATTTTGGTCCACATGCCCCTCAAATTAAGGAGGGGACTGTCCTCTGTACCCTAAACTCAGGAATGATGCACCCCCTGGACCTCCTATTTCTTCATCTCTGTTTCCTGGTCTCTGACAGAAGTAAAAAAATCAGGTCCATAGCCAAGTGTGGGTGGGAAGAGCAGAAAGAGTTAACCCCCCCTACCAAGATATGGTCCCTCCCTGCAGTCTTTGCTGGGAAGTTATAAGTTGTCTAAACAAAAGGGTTTGGCAAAAGGAGTCTACAGACTTGTGACCAAAACTGCCCCTAAATTACCACAGGATGCGTTTTAATGTATTACCATTTGATTGCAGTTTTGTCTGACTGTATCTGAGCCCAAGAAGGCAATTAAATTCCTGATTTTCTGCTCATGTGAAACACAAATAATACTTGGCTCCCTACTCCCAGCACCTGCTAGTACCTGTGGCTATCAGAGCTTGGATACAAACCTAGAAGGAACCTAAACCTAATGGTCTAAATCCCTGGTGGGCACAGCCCACAAAATCCAATAAGAACATGTTGTTTCGCACCAGCCTGGAGCAAGAAAATGCCAGAAACCTCCTTATATCAGTCTCTCCTGCTTTTATTTCCAAACCCTTGTTACATCAAACAGGCTGAGTGTACATTTTTAAAAAAGCTTGGAACAAAAGCATGTAATATGTCCAGCTTCAGCTCACAGTGTCATGAATGCAGTCAGGCTATTGTTGTCCTGGAGGACGCATATGACGTTTGGTGCCTCCACACGTCTCCAAAAAATATTATACTGGATAGAGACCAATCAGAAAAGTGTCGTGCATGGTTCTCTCTCCTCTTTCTGTGTTGCAGGGTGATGTGACATGAGAGGGTAAGGGAGGATCAAGCATGCTGCGTGTGAGGCAGCTTTAGGTGTAGGTGACATAGGCGTCTGCCTAGGGCCCTGCAACTGCTCTTAAAGAAAATAATTAAAAAGAAATAACATGTGTCTGCACACACACACACACACACACCCGCTATTATTATTATTATTATTATTATTTATTTATTTTATTTTAAAAATGTATTATCCTGCCCCTCCTGCCACAGGCAGCTCGGGGCAGCTCACATCATGTAAATATAAACACAGGGTGTGAATTTCATTTTCATTATTATGATAATGAAAATTAAAATTTTGTTTTTCATTTTTGTTATTGTAATAATGAAAATGACAAATAATAATAATAATAATAATAGTAATTAATAAACAAAATCAAAAACAAATTTTTGTTTTTGAAATAATGGGAAAACACTGAAAAATGTATTTCCAGCTATAACTTTTTTGTTTCATATTTAATTCTGATAAAACTTGGGGAGATTGTACCTCCAATAGAGGACACTATGCATACCATATTTTGAAAGGATTGCATAAAGGGAACCAATTTTAGAAATAATTGAACCTTGGGATTTTAAGAAAAGCTCCATACACATACCTGGCTACATTTTTTACATCTTCCCTCCAATTTTCATAAAACCTGGGAAGATTATGTCCCTCCACTGGTGTAAGAATCGTGCCAGATTTCAGAAAGATTGGATAAAGTTTCCTGATGTTATAAGCTATTTACTTGTGAAAATACATTTCTGGCTGTAATATTTTTATATTCCATTCTGGTTACTTGTAACCATTTGTAATCATTTGGCAAAAATTTATCACAGAGCTTCTGTGTCATCTCTGCGAAACTATAGGACAATTTGATAAAGGGACCCAATTTATAAGCAATTGAAGTTGTCCCCTTGAAGACCATTATTCAGATAAATAGCAGAAAATGCAGTGCCAGTCAGAGGCAGGCACCTGGCATAGTAGGTGGAGGGAGGTTGGGGAGCAACCCAACAGACTGACAGACACATTCACTGGCCAATTACTGCATGCTTCCAGCTTTACAGGACCAATCGGTGGTGGCTTCAAGGTGAACATAGGGGTGGTCCTCAGATGGGCATAGAAGGGACATAACTGGGACTTTGGGGATAGCATCCCAGAAATCAGGAGACATGGTTTACACATCCAGGCTGGCCAATGATCATCACAATCACATCCTGCAGCACTGTGACCGAGGGCATAAGAGAATCTCTATTGGCTCTTTTGTAAACAGATGCTTCCGACTTCCCAGTAACAAGTGGGGGAGAGAGGTTGGGATGGTCACAGCACAGAATGAGGCTATTTGGTTGACATTTCTTATGGTTTTTCTAACTGGCATCACAAACCAATCTTATACCACAGTGACACATAAGAGAATCCCTGGCAGGCTCATTCTCTGCATATGCTGTGCAGGCTTATAAAACTGTGACCCTTTATCACATCTTTCCGATATTTGGTTGAGATGATTCTGAAGGTGTATGATATAGCCATGACAAATATCATGTATGCTGGTTGGATTAAAAAGTTGTTACAATCAGACATATATTTATAAGTTAATTGCTTATACCACCAGGACACTTTATCCAATCCTTCTGAAAATGTGCATAGATAATAAACACGGGGAGGGGTATAAATATGACAAGTTTCATCCATATTAGATGGGAGAAAAATATGTTACATCCAGGAATGTGTATGCAGATCATTGCAAAATAGCATAATTCAACTGCTTATAGAATTGGATTCCTTTATCCAATCTTTCTGGAATTTGGTACACTTAATGCCTTCCATTAGAGGTACAATCCCCTCAGGTTTCATCCAATATAACGAAAAAACAGAAAAGTTACAGCTGAAAATATGTTTTCCATTGAGACCAATAGAAATTGAAGATGAAAGCAAAAACGAAAACAAAATTTTGATATTTATAAAAATGAAAACGACAGATTTAAATAACAAAAATGAAAAACAAAAACAACATGGGTCCCTGGTGCACACCTCTAGTGCTATGCCATGATGCCTTCTCTTATACACACATGCATTGCTGCACTCTGATGCCTCAAGGTGGGGCCTCACTCTCTCCATCCTCCTTCCTCTTGACTGCAAGGAAGCTAAGACAGGAACAGCCCTCACCACCAGCTCTGGTGAAGCAGAAGGAAAAGGCGTGGCTTAGTATCTGACCAACTAAAGGTGAGTTTAGCCCTGATTTGGCTGTTCTTCTTCTATCTAGCCTGAAAGGGAGAAGGAGTCAGATTAGGCAGGGCTAAACTCAAAATTCAGCTCCAACAGGTTGGGCTGGGCTGGCTGTGTGAGGTTGGGACCTGGGATCCATATTAACAGGCTCAGAACCAGCCATGTAAGGGCTTATTTTAATTTTTTGCCTAGGGCCCCACAAAACGTAAGTCGCCACCGTGACACTCGGGTCCTGTACACGTAGCACCACTTAGCTGCCACCACTAGGGTGTAGTAATCTACCCCTGGATAAAAAGTCAACACACACACTGACAGTTTGTGTCACCGCACCTATCTGATAATGCAGAGAATAGAAGTCAAATGAAATGGCACACGGGTAAGCTCTGCTTCATATGAACATGCTCCAAGGGGGCAGGGCACTGCAAGCGTCTCTGCCTTAAATTTTGTGTGTGTTGTGAAGAGAAGTGCAAAGCAGTTCCTGGCTAAACTTGCCTTTTCGAACAACCTAAGGAAGGACTTTCACTAGGCAAATAACCACACAGTTTCTTTAAAGCCTCTGAAACCCTCCAGCTCTCATCTCATATTGTAACATCAGACTTGGCACAAGGTGGGAATGGATTCTGAATCTCTTTCATGGGGTGTCTAGCACTTCTGGCACCATCAGTACAACCGCCACCTGCTGGGAGCTCAGAAATGCCAATTTTTGATTTAAAATGCTGTCTTCAATGACAATTCTCAGTTTATACCTGGTGACAAGAGATTCTCAGCAGGTGATGCTTCAGACCACTGTGCAAAAACGATGCAGCTGGGAACTGTTTGACACAGACAATTGGTAGCAGGGCTAGAGACTTTCACTTCTCTACATTGTTGGTGGGAGCACCAGAGCAGACTTGCTGCTGGAGTTCAAATCACAGGTTGAAAGTAGGTCGGCACAACGTGGTTGCTAAAATACAGGTGGTCACTGGTCTCTTTTACATCAACTCCCTCATTCCTGCTATGGTATATTCCTGGCTCTGCCACTGACCTGCTGCATGGCCTTAAACAAAATACATCACTTCTGCTTCACCCGTGGAGGTAAAAACAACCCCAACAGGAAGGAGGCAGCACTGCCCTCTTTTTAAAAAAATGTTAAAAAGTAAACTTTCAAAAAATCATGCACATAAAACAGCCCCTCACAGAAGCCAAATTTGAATCCCTGACCTGTCCCCGCCCCAGCTCTACCTTTTTACAGCAGCAACAGCTAGCTCTGTGCCCTTGTGTCTTCTCTCTGCTAGCTCATTTAGAAAATGAGGAAGACACTCCTAGCCCCTCACCTGGAAGAACAGGTGGCTGGTTAAAAGGAAACAAGGGATATTTTCAGATGTGACGGGGCCACTATTGGCCCTGTCACGGAATCACCTATTGATCCCCCGCCGGGATCAAAACGGCACGGCCAACAGACGTGCTGGCTGATTCCGGCAGAGAATCAGGGGAGGGGGCGGGGCTGTGCGGCTCAACGTGCAGCCGCACAGCCCCACCCCCCCCACGCTCCCTAGGCTGCCCGGTCTCTGGGAGATGGGCAGGCGCCACAGCCAATGCGGCTGCGGCGCCCGCCCCCCGAGGCATTGACCACGGCCCAGAATCAGCAGTGGACACAGCCGCCGATTCTGGGCTGTGGTCAGGGGACAGATGTGACGTTCCCATGCTCAACCACGGTGAATTCCCCATGGTTGACCATGGGAACGTCACGTCTGTTGGCTCGAACGTGAGGTTCCTGCCAGGTGTTCACCCCCGTGAATCATGCACGGGAATCTCTTTGACCACGCAAATGGCGATGGTCCAGGCAGGACCGCCGTTTGCGTGGTCAAAGAGATTCCCGCCCGTCATTCACGGGGGTGAACTTCTGGTGGGAATCTCTTGTCGAGCCAACAGACGTTACGGTCCCTTGTTCACCATATGGGCATTCACCGTGGTTGAGCATGGGATCGTAACGTCTGAAAATACCCAAGGTCAGGTGCTCAGAAAGCAGTGATTGGAAGTGTGTCCCTTTGCTCTGTCCCATTTCCAGCATGACTGTGCCCCTTTCTGAGCACCGTGATATCTTTACTGCCACCAAATAGCCTGTGATGCAGCTGGATATACATCAACCATCCCTCCCAACATTTCAAGTGGCCAAAGAGAGAAATAAGCCCTGCCCCTTGCTCAATAAGCCCCAATTTTTCATCTAACAAGCCCTGCTCCCTAACTCACAAATGCACACTTGCACAGACATGCATACACACACGCTCACATGCAAACACTTACACACTCATGCCCTGCCCAATGAGAGGTGATGGCAGTGGCCGGCACACCAGTACTCTGGCAACAGATGCATGCAGCCTCCTCCCAAGACATTGCCCTCCAAAGGCTGGACTGCAGGATATCCCCTCAAAAGCAGGATGGTTTCACCTAAGATAGGACTGTTGGGAGGTATGTACATGCCCCCTGCTGAGCAGGTGAATGTTGGTACCCAAGGCTGCAGGAAGCAGAGTGAAATCATGAGCTGGGGGAGGTGTAAGTGTGATTTGCTGCAGCCCAGCACTGGGAGGTGGGAAACGAGGACGTGGCCCTCAGTCCCCAGCACCAGAAGGTGGTTAAAGGAAGACACGGTTTGCTGTGCGGGAGGTTCGTAGCCTCTTCAAAGCCCTGGTCAAGCTCCATCCATGGCTTCCCATCCATGATACCTACATCCACATCTCCTGGCAAACGTTCTTACTTTGGGACCTCATTGCACAAGGTTGTCAAGGGAATTGTTAAATAGGGGATGAATGGACTCCTTACCCAGCGTCTGCCCGGCGAGTACTCTCCCATTCTCCCCCAGGACGGCAGCCCGTGCGTGCCTCTCGTTTGAGTACTGTACAAAGGCGTAGCCCTTGTGAACGGAGCAGCCCACCACCCTGCCGTACTTGGAGAAAATGGTCTCCACATCTGACTTCTTGACCACAGCTGTATTGAGATTCCCGATGAAGACTCTGGAGTTGATGGACTTGGGGTCATTCTTGTTTGTGATGTTACTCGTCTGCACCTTCAATGACATCTTGAACACCTGGATAAGCAAGACAGGAGGGTCAGGAGCAGTTTGATAGACCAGAAGGAGCAGCCTGAATGGGATAGAAATGGGGGAGAGTGAGAGGCTGCTGGAAGCTTGAGAATACAGAAAAAGAAGCCACCAGAGAACTATAAATACATTTTAAAAATGACTTGAGCACTGAGGAGAGGTGGTGCATGGACAGCACTCCCCTGCAAGATACTACCATAGAAGCGGTTGCCCTCCCCATGTGCAAAACTCCATTAACTTCACAGGGGCTCTAGAAAGCACAGAGTTTGCAGGGTGAGGGGTGTAAAAACATGTCCTTCCCTAACCCCCATCCTCAGCTTGAGATGGCAGGACTCAGCTGCTCCTTAATTTTGGTTCCATTTTTACATGACAGGTTTGGGGCAGAGCTTTTGGAGGTTGCAGGGGGGAATTTGGGATTCTGCAGGAAAGGGGTCCCTCACTTTAGAATATTCTTCTTCTTCTGATTCAGGCCTTGGAGACTGAAGACTTCCACTTATCTAGGGAACTGATGCATCATGGGTAGCAGCAATTCAGGTTCCCTTGTGCCAGGGTAGCTCACTGCTGAAGCAGAAAAAACACCTTGTGGGGTTATAGGATAGTTCAGTCTCCATGGGCCAGGTATTCAAGCGTCTGCTCTTAAAATGGGGTCCATATTTCAGAAACCCCCTACTATGCATATGCATAGGGTGGCCAGCAATGAAAATTTTAGAGAACACTTATGAGAAATACAGGATGCAGCACAGCATTGGCTTCAATGCAGCCCTGCAGTCTGTATTAGAGGTGTCCTGTCAAGTGTGCATAGCTGGCCACCCTAACTGCACACAACATACTGAGGCCCCCTGAGCTCTGCTCACATACCAATCCAGTCCTTAGCCTCGCTCCTAGAAATGTCCATTTTGCACAGAGTTGCATTACATGGGCAAAGAGGGGAAATTTACAACAGTACAAATGGGAGTCGGGTGCCCAGCCCTTATTGACTTTCAACTGGATTGGGCTGCCTTACTGCCCTGTCACCTTTGAAAATCCCCCAAAAGTATGCGAGTGGACTGGTTCTGAAGATGTCACCTAGTGCCAATGCTTGTGTTCATTTTTGTGACACACACCTTTGTCCATTAGAAACTGGACTAAAAGCACTGATTTCTCTCTCTCCTCTTTAATTATGCTGGGCAAAGTTAATCATACTGGATGTTGAATCCATTGTTGATTCCAGTTTTCAGTGGAAATAAAAAAGATGCTCTCCCCCCTGCCCTGAGATGAAAGGAAATCCTTACTGCCTTTGAAAAACAATCATCTTTCTGTGGTTTCTTGAGGAAGCAAAGCAATAATAAATAATGGGAAATGGAATAACAACAGGAACAGGAACATGTAGCCTTCACAGAGCACACTGAGCCTCAAAATGCCTTGTAAAGGAGCTGAGGCAGTATTTGTCTTTCTGATCTGATTTCAGTGGAAGCCAAAGGGTGTTTCTGCAGGGGTAACATACCCAGTAGAGAGGAGGGCCAGTGCAACATCCTCCACACCTCCAGCTGGCTGGCACCCAATCTTGCACAAGGTTCATGTCTATGCTGACTCAGTTGGGTGTTTTCAGACAGACACAGGGCTGCTGACTCCTGGAGCTGCTCCAGGGGTGCACCCCTGTGTCCGCCCACTCCCAGTCCTGCTAGGATCTTGGACAGTTGGACCCAGCGGTTCCCCGGCTTGTGGCCTGCGTGTGTGGTGCTCCCCCCAACATAGAGTTGAGGGTTAGAGCGTCCACAGTGCTATGGTGTGGCCCAGGGCAACGTCCAGCTGGAAGTGGAGTAGCAGTATGTGTCCGCGCATTAGATGGATCATTGCCCCCCTTTGGGCTGATGCCCTAGGTTTGGCCAGCCCAAGCCCGCTCCACCAGCAGCACTCCAGGATGTTCCAGAGCACTGCTGGGAGCAGGACTTCCCCCCGCCTGCTCTGCCTGAACATCTGGCGGGGTGCCTTTAGATGGACAGGCCACCCAGGGGTGAAGTGGGCAGGCGCAGCCAGCACTGAGGGCAGCCCATCGTTCTGAAAACACCCACTGGCTTCACTGCCTTGTGGAATTAGAATAGACGGGATGCTGGTGCCTGTAGGTCAGTGGTGGGGAAACCACGGTTGGTAGACTGAAGTCACCTTCATTTTGGAGATCTGCAGGCTGAGTTGAACTGGATAGGCTCAAAGTGCAAGTGATGTGTTCTAGAGTTGGTAACTTTCACCTGATCCAGTTGGGCTGGGTCAGGCTGCAGTCTGGGCTGGCCCCCTGAACATTTTTGGAACTCTCTGATGTCATAGCTCTCTGCAATGGGCAGGACTACATCAGAACAGGGGGCACTGAAGTGATGTCATGGTCTCACCCCCTTTCTAACACATTCTGCCCTTTGCAGAGCACCGTGGCATCACAGAGTTCTAGAAGGGGAGAGGCTACAATTGGGTCTGGTCAGGTTCTTGGGCCTAGGTCATGCTCCCTGTGGTTGGTAAAGGGGGGCATGCAATTCATGGGGTGCCTGAAGGCTGTTCCTAGCTTAGGTTACCCACAATTACTCTAGATGATAGGCTGGAACAACAGGTGCAAAGGAAGGAGCTGTGGTTTAGATTAGGGTTGCCACATATGCAAATGTTTAAGGAACACTTATGAAAAATAATGGCAATTGGTGCCAGTGCAGGCCCTGCAACATGTATTTTTCATAAGTGTTCTTTAAAAAATTGTATAGGTGGCAACCCTAGTTTAGATCTGCTCCTTGGGATTGCCTTTGTGAGGGCTGTGTATCAATACTACCCAATCCAGTGCTACCCATGCAAAGTTTGTCACCCCAGCTTTAGAGTGGGGTGATGGCACCCTCCCACAGTGAGTGCTGCTCGTGTCCTTCCCAAGCTTTCAGTACAGCTTGCTGAGCAGCAGGAAGACTTTGCTCTCCAGTCAGATACTCCTGTCTGTCGCTTTGATTGTACATGAACAGAGAGAGGAGAACGGAAAGCTGCTTTCAATATGCAGCAGCGCAGTGCTTCTGGCCTTGGAATACCATTGGGCATGTAAGATTCACCTTTCCCACCAGCTCTCATGGCTCATGCATTATTCACACTCCCAGATCAATCTGAATAGATTTGTACTTTGCATTAGAAATCTAAACAGAGCAGGAAGCCAGATCTTAACTTTCATTTTCTTTCCCACAACGAATTGTCAACACAAGCAGTGTCGGCTCAGCTCCCAGTTGAAGTAGCTCTAACATCATTCTTCCCTGCCAAGGTTTCTCCTCTCGTGTACAAATGCTCCCTGCCCATCCTGGGGTGAGCCCTGCCCAAGGCATAGCAACCCAGGCTTGGTGCAGGGAGGTTTCAGCAGTGCTGGCGAATGTCTGCAAGCCAAACTGGTTGGGAAACTAGTTTCAGCAACACATTATTTCATCAGGAAATGGGGTTTTGAAGTAGTCTAAATATTTCACAGAAATATGTTAATGTTTTGAAGCTTTCTGATTTTTCAATCAATAATTTCAAATTTCCAAAACCTGAAATTTACTTTTGAAAACCCAAAGCATTTTTTGGATGAACTGCCAACACCCCTTTTCCCGTGCTCCCTTTGCAGAGTTTGAGTCTGCCTGTTACCAAGCAAAGGGACTTTTTGTGATGGGACCTTACACAACTCTGCCTCCAAACTTAGCAAAGGGTTATCCACTTAGGGTGCTAACACACAAGAGGGAAGGTCCCTGGAGCCCATGGTCACTCTGTGCCCCCCCCCCCCCCCCCCCCCTGCCACCAACAGGCTCCGTATGAGACCACAACTAAAGGGCAGGCATTCTTCCCTGCTGTGGTCTACCTGTGCTCCCCCTACCATAGAATTGTAGTTGCTGCTCGGATGACCTAGACTGCTGGCCGTGACTCTATGGTGCTAAATGTGGGCAGAGGCGACCACGCACTCAACAGATTGGGGCACCCCATGTCCCCTTCCAACACCCAGGAGGCAGCCACAGGTCAGTATATTGCTCTGCTTTCCCCCAGATTTGCTTGCATGGCATCATCAGCCTTCCCTGGGGTGATGCCATGAGTAGTGGCCAGTAGTGGCCTCAGGATGTCCCCGGTTGGGGGGGGGGGACATCTGGCAGCCACCTGACTGAAGAGTGGGTGAATCCGGTGTTAATGGGGGTGAAATATGGGCAACATCTCATGTGTTTACACCTTTAGTATTCACACCACCAAGGCCAAAATGCAATGTCATGTTTGCCAGCTTCCATCATTTGTGTTTTGCAATTTTAGGGGAATTGCACTAAATCTGGCTTTTACAATGAACTGAGATCTCACAGTATAAAAGGGGAATAGCGGATTTATAATACCCAGTATTATCTTGAGTTATTATAACAACCCATTTTGAAATGTGTGAAAGCAGCCAGAGAAAGAGTAGGATTGCAGAGAAAAGACTGACAATGTGATTGCAGTGTACCCCAAAGGCTCCGAAAAAAGGGGTCACTTTAAAAGTACCCCAAAATGTCATACCTTTTAATATTATTTTGGGGCCTGACTTTCAAGCATTAGTGGTTGCCAAACCTGAGTTACAGATTGAGCGAACATCAAACAGTTCAACTGCTTTTCAAAGCACAGAGTTCAGTCTTGTTCCTCATGTCTTAAAAACTGCCATAGTCCTGAATCCCAGTCGTGTGAAATGTAAGAATTAGCTATCTAGCTGGGAAATTGGTTACTTGTAAACAGATGGAAGTGTGGAATTAATTTCTTGAAAAGAAATGACATTTCTGATAATTCACTATTCATAGATTTGTAATTAGGCCAGAAGGGACAACGAGGATCATCTAGTTTGATCTCCTGCATAAGACAGGCCAGCCATGGAAATCCACACAAACTTTTTTAGAAAGATTTTCATTCTCAAGTTGAAAACTTCAAGGGGTAGGGAATCCATTATATCTCCAGCTACGGTGTTCCAGTGCTTAATTGCCCTCACAGTTAAAAATGTGCACCATATTTCTTGTCTGAATTTTGTCTAGTTTCAGCTTCTATCCAGAAGTTTGCAAAACTTTAATTTAAACTTTCCTCAGGCTGGAAGAAACTACCCTGACAATGATTCATATTACCTAGCTGCCCACGCCCACTGGAAAGTTGCTAAGGTTACACAACTACCTCTGAATGCTATTTTCTTTTGGGGGTCAACATTGCATAGATTCATCTGTTCCTTTTGTATCACCCCTTCATGGGGTGCTATGTGTTTGTTACTGTCTACATCCAGTCCATGAATTATCACTGAATGTCAGCATCTGACATATTTTCATTCTGTCTTGTCATCCTTATTCTCATGACAACCTGAAATAGAGGAGTGGAAGGCAGCAAGCCAGTTCTCCAGGAGCTCCTTTTTTCATCAAGCTTTGAACTGATTGATTGCAAAACCCTTCTGGTCACTTGTAAAAAGCCCCAGTGAATTTGTTGGACTCAGTTCTGTTCCTGGTGAATTATAGTTTGTTCCAACAAAATAACAGTTTGTTTTTCTTAGGTCTGGGAAAGTAGCAATTTCAGCTATGTAACACCAAGGTCTGAATAATTACGGGTTTTGTTTTTTTTAAAAAAGCACAACATTGTTTCACCAGCTAATGGGTTTCACCCATGTGGAGGGCCAACACACTGCCTGTGTCACTTACATTCCACAAGATCTATGTTCCCCTTATGTGCTGCATCATAAGAGGGAATTAATGGCAAATGGGCCTTTAATGACTTGAATACTTGTGGTTGTGCTGGCAAAGCATCTATCATGCTACCTGCCTTAAACCACTAGTAAAGATTTATACAAAGTCCCCTCCGCGATTAAAGCGGCGGGGGTTTGGCGGCGCCCCCTTTCCTCCCTCCGGCCAAAGGAGGCGAGGAAGGAGCGGCCGCGGCGGCGAGGCGGGAGGCAGAGCAGGCCTGGTTGCCACGGCAACCTTGTGAGGAGCGCGCCCGGGACTCTCGCGAGAGCGGAAGTCCCGGGCGCCATTTTAGAGCTCCCCGCTCAACCGCCTCACTCGGCCAGGCGGGAGCGGGGAGAAGGACGTGCACCCACCCACCCATCCCTCTCAAGGACAGCACTCCGAGTAAATACTGGTTGCGAGTTAGGACCGGAAAGGAATTTTCCCTGAACCAAATTGGCTTAAAGGCGAGGGGTTTTTCGCCTTTCCCGGAGTGAAATACCTAATGTAAGAGAAGATGAGGAGGCAAATTTGCCGGTGCTAGGCGAAATGTCGCACTCTTGGCGGTAGGCTGAGTTCAGGCCAACGGTTAAAAGTTGAAACGGTTAGGATAGCATAGGGTAGCAACATCTCCTTAAGAGATGGGTATTGGCCAGACATAGCCGCTCAGTGCGGCCCACTGCATGGCCAGCCCAAGGGTGAGAGACGAGCGGCCGAGCCTGCTGGGCGGACCATGCACCAAACAGGAGGTTACGGTGTCCTCATCCTTGTTGTTTAAACCCCCCGCCTCGGTGGGCGAGGGGATAGGTGCGAACAACCCGCCCTGGCCCGGTTAAACCGGTAGTAGGGGTAGGGTGTAAGTTGGAAAAGTTGGTTAAGATAGGGCACAGGAGGATTCCCCTCGGGCTTAACCCGAAGACGGTAGAGGATGGCACCAGGCAAACAGGACAACGCCTGGCACAATAGGGGAACCTCCTGTTGGGAAGGTTAACAGTTAGGGATAAGAGATTGATAGGACCCCAGTTCAAAGGGGGAAGTGGGAGGGTTACCTCTTCCCCCTTTTGGCTAAATAATAAAGAGTGCGGCCGTTCAAACCCATATACTGTGTCCTCGTCTTCTTTGGGGGGAGGGGGTGCGTCGACAAGTCCCCTCCGCGATTAAAGCGGCGGGGGTTTGGCGGCGCCCCCTTTCCTCCCTCCGGCCAAAGGAGGCGAGGAAGGAGCGGCCGCGGCAGGGAGGCGGGAGGCAGAGCAGGCCTGGTTGCCACGGCAACCTTGTGAGGAGCGCGCCCGGGACTCTCGCGAGAGCGGAAGTCCCGGGCGCCATTTTAGAGCTCCCCGCTCAACCGCCTCACTCGGCCAGGCGGGAGCGGGGAGAAGGACGTGCACCCACCCACCCATCCCTCTCAAGGACAGCACTCCGAGTAAATACTGGTTGCGAGTTAGGACCGGAAAGGAATTTTCCCTGAACCAAATTGGCTTAAAGGCGAGGGGTTTTTCGCCTTTCCCGGAGTGAAATACCTAATGTAAGAGAAGATGAGGAGGCAAATTTGCCGGTGCTAGGCGAAATGTCGCACTCTTGGCGGTAGGCTGAGTTCAGGCCAACGGTTAAAAGTTGAAACGGTTAGGATAGCATAGGGTAGCAACATCTCCTTAAGAGATGGGTATTGGCCAGACATAGCCGCTCAGTGCGGCCCACTGCATGGCCAGCCCAAGGGTGAGAGACGAGCGGCCGAGCCTGCTGGGCGGACCATGCACCAAACAGGAGGTTACGGTGTCCTCATCCTTGTTGTTTAAACCCCCCGCCTCGGTGGGCGAGGGGATAGGTGCGAACAACCCGCCCTGGCCCGGTTAAACCGGTAGTAGGGGTAGGGTGTAAGTTGGAAAAGTTGGTTAAGATAGGGCACAGGAGGATTCCCCTCGGGCTTAACCCGAAGACGGTAGAGGATGGCACCAGGCAAACAGGACAACGCCTGGCACAATAGGGGAACCTCCTGTTGGGAAGGTTAACAGTTAGGGATAAGAGATTGATAGGACCCCAGTTCAAAGGGGGAAGTGGGAGGGTTACCTCTTCCCCCTTTTGGCTAAATAATAAAGAGTGCGGCCGTTCAAACCCATATACTGTGTCCTCGTCTTCTTTGGGGGGAGGGGGTGCGTCGACAAGTCCCCTCCGCGATTAAAGCGGCGGGGGTTTGGCGGCGCCCCCTTTCCTCCCTCCGGCCAAAGGAGGCGAGGAAGGAGCGGCCGCGGCAGGGAGGCGGGAGGCAGAGCAGGCCTGGTTGCCACGGCAACCTTGTGAGGAGCGCGCCCGGGACTCTCGCGAGAGCGGAAGTCCCGGGCGCCATTTTAGAGCTCCCCGCTCAACCGCCTCACTCGGCCAGGCGGGAGCGGGGAGAAGGACGTGCACCCACCCACCCATCCCTCTCAAGGACAGCACTCCGAGTAAATACTGGTTGCGAGTTAGGACCGGAAAGGAATTTTCCCTGAACCAAATTGGCTTAAAGGCGAGGGGTTTTTCGCCTTTCCCGGAGTGAAATACCTAATGTAAGAGAAGATGAGGAGGCAAATTTGCCGGTGCTAGGCGAAATGTCGCACTCTTGGCGGTAGGCTGAGTTCAGGCCAACGGTTAAAAGTTGAAACGGTTAGGATAGCATAGGGTAGCAACATCTCCTTAAGAGATGGGTATTGGCCAGACATAGCCGCTCAGTGCGGCCCACTGCATGGCCAGCCCAAGGGTGAGAGACGAGCGGCCGAGCCTGCTGGGCGGACCATGCACCAAACAGGAGGTTACGGTGTCCTCATCCTTGTTGTTTAAACCCCCCGCCTCGGTGGGCGAGGGGATAGGTGCGAACAACCCGCCCTGGCCCGGTTAAACCGGTAGTAGGGGTAGGGTGTAAGTTGGAAAAGTTGGTTAAGATAGGGCACAGGAGGATTCCCCTCGGGCTTAACCCGAAGACGGTAGAGGATGGCACCAGGCAAACAGGACAACGCCTGGCACAATAGGGGAACCTCCTGTTGGGAAGGTTAACAGTTAGGGATAAGAGATTGATAGGACCCCAGTTCAAAGGGGGAAGTGGGAGGGTTACCTCTTCCCCCTTTTGGCTAAATAATAAAGAGTGCGGCCGTTCAAACCCATATACTGTGTCCTCGTCTTCTTTGGGGGGAGGGGGTGCGTCGACAAGTCCCCTCCGCGATTAAAGCGGCGGGGGTTTGGCGGCGCCCCCTTTCCTCCCTCCGGCCAAAGGAGGCGAGGAAGGAGCGGCCGCGGCGGGGAGGCGGGAGGCAGAGCAGGCCTGGTTGCCACGGCAACCTTGTGAGGAGCGCGCCCGGGACTCTCGCGAGAGCGGAAGTCCCGGGCGCCATTTTAGAGCTCCCCGCTCAACCGCCTCACTCGGCCAGGCGGGAGCGGGGAGAAGGACGTGCACCCACCCACCCATCCCTCTCAAGGACAGCACTCCGAGTAAATACTGGTTGCGAGTTAGGACCGGAAAGGAATTTTCCCTGAACCAAATTGGCTTAACGGCGAGGGGTTTTTCGCCTTTCCCGGAGTGATATACCTAATGTAAGAGAAGATGAGGAGGCAAATTTGCCGGTGCTAGGCGAAATGTCGCACTCTTGGCGGTAGGCTGAGTTCAGGCCAACGGTTAAAAGTTGAAACGGTTAGGATAGCATAGGGTAGCAACATCTCCTTAAGAGATGGGTATTGGCCAGACATAGCCGCTCAGTGCGGCCCACTGCATGGCCAGCCCAAGGGTGAGAGACGAGCGGCCGAGCCTGCTGGGCGGACCATGCACCAAACAGGAGGTTACGGTGTCCTCATCCTTGTTGTTTAAACCCCCCGCCTCGGTGGGCGAGGGGATAGGTGCGAACAACCCGCCCTGGCCCGGTTAAACCGGTAGTAGGGGTAGGGTGTAAGTTGGAAAAGTTGGTTAAGATAGGGCACAGGAGGATTCCCCTCGGGCTTAACCCGAAGACGGTAGAGGATGGCACCAGGCAAACAGGACAACGCCTGGCACAATAGGGGAACCTCCTGTTGGGAAGGTTAACAGTTAGGGATAAGAGATTGATAGGACCCCAGTTCAAAGGGGGAAGTGGGAGGGTTACCTCTTCCCCCTTTTGGCTAAATAATAAAGAGTGCGGCCGTTCAAACCCATATACTGTGTCCTCGTCTTCTTTGGGGGGAGGGGGTGCGTCGACAACTACTTGTCATGTTGTTCAGTGGCCTATCTGAAATAAACTGGTGGCCTACATCTATTTCTACTGGGAGGCGTTTTCAGCAGTAAAACAGTTATGAACACTGGTCCTACATTGGCTGCCTCAGCCAAAAGGCAAAGGGCTTAATATATCATGGAGACTGAAGTCCTCTTTCAGCTGAAGAGTAGGCCCATCCATGTCAGGGCTGAGGCACACTGGAAGGATTGAGTGTGGGTAAGATTACTCTACAGATGTCAGTTCTCAGGGACCAGAAAGGGTTGGCAGAGTTGAGACTGGCAAATCTGAATGTATTGGGGACATGAAAATATCCAGCTTTTAAGGTGTCCAAACTGTCCATAATTGTAGTCTCGAGAGTATGGTTGTTGTTTTGATCCCAAATGTAAGAGATGAAGGAGTTCAGTTCAGATGATGGAGTTTTTATTGCACCAACATCTATTGAGGAGAGTATGCAAGCTTTTGGGCTACAAAGGGCCCTTCCTCAGACATGTCAGACCTCTTATATACCCGAGGAAGCACCCTGTGTGGTCTGAAAGCGTGCATGCTTTCACCAACAGCAGTTGGTCCTTTATCATCTGAACTACTTTGTCTCTACTCCCAGAATTGCAAAGACAGTCCACAGCCCTGGAAGCTGTGATCTGCAGCCTGTCTCTAGCTAGTCTTAGATCAGCTGAGAGCAGATGGGGAGTCTGGCCTCTCTGGGTATTTTCAGACGTGACGGGGCCAATTGGCCCCGTCACGAAAACAATAAATTCATCCCCCACTGGGATGACCCTGTTACGCCCTAACAGACGTGCTGGGGGATCCCGGTGGGGAATCGGGGAGGGGACGGGGCCACAGGGTGCAACGTGAGGCCGAATGGCCCTGCCCCCTCCACGCTCCCCGCCGCCCGCCCTCTGGGGAGACGGGCGGCCGCCGCGGCCAATGCAGCCACAGCGCTTGCCTGATTTGGCCACGGGCCGGAATCCCTGCGGGGATTCCGGGCTGTGGCCACCGTCCAGAAGTGATGTCGGGGTTCATCATGACGGGGAATAGCCTTCGCCACGCGACCACTGCTGGCCCCGCCGTTTCGGCCGCTTGCGTGGCAAAAGTGATTCCCTGCCGTGGTAACATCTGGGTGGGAACATCCATTCCCCCCAACAGACGTTACGTGATTGCAGCCACCACAGGGAATTGACTGTGGTTGACTGTGATCTCGTAACGTCTGAAAATACCCTCTGTCCATGTGCAGTAAAACCACCCTCAGCTTCTGTAGGTGACAGGCTGCAGCTATAGCTTCTCCCTGGTCAGGGATCCTGGACTCAGAAAATCAGGACATTTGCAAACTTTAGCAGAACAGAGGAGTATGTCTATCTGAATTTCTGAAGTGAGCAAGACTGAAGAGTCCAGAACAGTGAGTCTCCTGTAGAGTCCTCAACTCTTCTGGTGGTAGAACGTGACCCCGGCACTTCTCTGAAGCTACTGGATGGTTCCCCAGAATTTTACTTTTCTTTTTTAAAAATAGCCTGAATTACGTTAATCTATCAAATTACATTAATCTGTCTCTAGCTGTCATGATTGTGGAGAACTGCTCAAAAAATGAACTGAGAGAAACTGATAAAACCATGTTCTGTGAGACTCTCTGAGGGCTGTGAACATAGAGGTGTTAACTCATGCCCTTATGATGATAATTTAAACATCAACTTTCTTACCTGTTTCGTTATTCAGGTATGAAAAGGGGCAGGGTCACAGAACTGCACGGTCTACTGGAAACTATGTCTCGTCTTGGTGACAATAGTTGGTGGCTTTGCGGGGAGTGGGGGGAAATACAGTAATACTAATCCCCCGCCCCCAGCCTGAAAGTAGCCAAGGCAAGGAGTCCATCAGAGCCCATGGGAATACTCAAAACCCGGTGATGGGGGGCTAGTTCTAGGAGCCATGTACAACCAATCAGTGCACATAAGCATTTTCAAAATCCTGCTTGAGCAGTGCTCATTTTAGTCATTCTGGTCTGTACTATACCTGTTGTGTGGATCAAGAGAAGGTTCCAGTATCTGGTTGGGAAAGGATATTACCTCTCCCAGGAAAGAAACCCTGACAGTGCTAATTTACATTAATTTGCATGAATGTTTCATGTAAATGTATGTAAATTCAACAGAACATTTCTGATTGGCTAATAAAGCTAGGGGCAGGAAATAGGGGGAGGATACATGGAGTAGGGATTGTGTGCAGAGGCATGGTGGACAAAGTCAGATGAGCAACCTCATAACTCATGTTCAGAGGGTCTCCTAGGACAATGGTCCCCTGTCTCACTGCAACCAATGCAGAAACGTCCCCTGGGTTGCTAAGTCTGGATAATGTTGCGGAGTTCCCTCTCCCTCCTTCAGTGCATGCAAAACCAGGTACAAATGTAAAATATAAGGTGACAGTTGACTGACCCTGACAATTATTAGCTTAACCCTGAACCCAGAGATGATGCTTGAAAACCCTAAGACTTGGGGTTAAACCCTGAGAGGTGGTAACCCTAGGTTCTGGTGATATCAGGATCGAGTCTTCAAAGTGTCACCAAAATTAGGACAAAACTATCTTAAAAACTAAAAGCGATGGGTCTGACTCCATACCCAGCAAAGAGCAATAGGAAAAAGGAGAGAGAGAGAGAGAGCTCTGCATTGCACTGTCATATCCACTGTCACAAAGGCATTTCCATGGCTTGTTGGAAAATGGCAAGACAGGCCTCCCCCATTAAAGTCAATGGGGCTGATCCCAAGTCTTTCCTCTCTCAGGAACTATGGGGCATGTGCATCTGTGCCCATCTGCCTGTGTGTAAGCCGTGCATGCGGGGGCTTGGGATTGTGCCCAATGGCATTTTGCCATTGACTTCAGTGGGTGGAGGACTGCACCCTGGTTGTCACTTCTGGAACAGATGCCTGTAGGTTGTGGAGCTTTCCCCCGGAATACAGGAGAGGGGGCTCCTCCTTAGTCAGGGGAGAATCACTGCTGGGTAGACTCCACTTAGCAGGATTCATGGGCACTTAAACCCTAAGTGTGGCTGTTAAAAATCTAGTTAAATATGAAATCCATTTTATTCATAAATCACAGCCTTAAAAATAAAAGCTTTTCCCTCCCAGGAGTTAATTCCATTTTTAGGGCCATGTTTCTAAAAAGACCTCACCCCAGCTCCTGCATTCGCATGCATGTTTGTAATGTGTGATGGAGGTGCCTGCAGTATCACACTGGCACTTTTTATAGATCTAAAAAACGAAGAGACAATGCTTACAGCCACAGCTTTGCACTCCCAGGTCACTGTAGGCTTAACTTCATTTATGCCAATCACGACAAACTCCCTGATCTGCAGAGTCAGGCAGTTTGATGCGTTTTCAATTTGCCTGTTTGTTTGCTTTTATGTTTAAGCTGAAGAGTTTGTGAATGCCCAGTGCTGGAGCTGGCTGAATAATATATCTCATGAACAGCAGGTGTCTCTGTTACACTGCAAAACCCCACAGCCTGCCAGCCACTCAGCAACTTGGCTGTTAAATAACTCCAGTCCCTTCTCTATAACCCTAAACCATACATTGCCAGTTTGTCGACGCACCCCAATAAGACTCAGAGGCATATCTTGGTATAATTGCTGGCCGCACTCATTTATTCAGATCAGTAAATATTAACTATCAGTGGGTAATTGCACCATGCAATTTTGGGTCCAGTATGCCAAGTTTCTAACACAAACTTATTAACACAGGTCCTGCCCAGATGTGCCATCTGTTGACAGTCCATTAGAACCAACATCCCCTCCTCTGACATCATTCTGGCCAAAGGGGGGTGGTGGGAACAAGCCCATCTTTGGGCGCGAGTAAGGAGTGGGGAGTCCGCAAGGCCCGAGGACAGCTCATGTCCCTGCAGACCATGCTGCGACATCACTGCCAGGGGGATGACCCCAGTGCATGCTGTGCCCCGCATTACACTGTATGTCCTCTCCCCATCTCTTAGGGAGATGACTCTTAATACCCTATTAACCTACCTATTAATCCTATCATGGCATACTGGACCCCTGTCTGAGTGCGACAAATAACACCCATTTCAATAATACGTGTCCAGATCAACCATTCAATTCCCCTTGTCTTTCAGATCGAATTACCCTATTTATTCATCCATTGTCATGGTCCACATGGGGTGCCAAATTAGTACTTGTATCCAATTAATAAGGGTCAAATGTTTTATCAACCTATTTAGCCTTCTCCGCACTCTGGAGGAGGCGAAAAAAATTGAAAGGTACCCGCCAAAATTCCTCCTCGATCCCCTAATGACAATCAGTTGATACTCACAGTGCTGGAGGGGAGGAGGGAGGGGCTGACTCTTCAGCCTTGCTCCCAGCACTGCCACTTGGCGTGGCTACAGGAGACCCGTCCCTTCTAGCAGGGGCGGTACCTCCAAGTCCAACGAGGTGCGCATGCGCCGCCTCGCTCCAGGACGGTTGCCCCAGCAACCCTCTCTCACAGCGGAGAAGGCTTTCTAACAGCCTCCCTGCAGCGGCTCCATTTTGCCTCCAGATCTTCCTCCCTAATACTGGGGGGGGATGGGGGGGGGGCAACAAATGCCCCATCGCTGCCATTTTGGCGGCGAAGTGGACTTCTCTGTGAAACACCCTCTGGTCTGGGGTATTCAAGAGGCAGTTGGGGAGAAGGAAGATTTGCCTTTCCAACACAAGGGAGGCAAAATTGACAGTTCTGTGAAATTAGGCTGTTTTCTCACAGATGCACCCCCCTCGCACATGTGCCCATGCAAACGTGGCAGTGGGTGCAGGGGGGAATCGGTGGGCACTCGTGGGAATGCCGCAGGTGGTAGGTGGGGGTACGTGAGCACTTCCGTGCTCCCCTCACCTCCCCCCATCACCCACTCATGGAGCAACAGGCGCCAATACCCGATGCTCCATGCGTGGAGATGGGTGAAGGTGGGTGGGAACGCACCCTGATGCAGCGCCCACCCATCCCCTCCATGTACCCGCACCTGTTAGAAAAGGGTCTTAAACTTCTAGTCCTGCTGTCTGTCTGTTTTCATGCCTGATCACGTTCATGATTGCAGTAACTGGGCACCTTACAAAAATGCTATCTATTCAATTGATATTATACTTATTTTCATCTCCAGGAGCAGGAAGGATTTGGAGAAACATATTACTGCATTTTGTTTATGAAAATGCTACTGGAAGCAACAGAGAGTGTTTTCTTCACACTTCAGAATTCCCAGGGATTGCCGATCAGTAGGACTTTCTCTGCTACTGATCAGGGAGTGAAAGGGGTCACGGGGACTGGTGTATGATGAACTGTGACCTTTTCAGTGTCCTCCTAAGCACTGTAGTGGGTGATATGCTGAGGTGCTGTCTAGAGGCAATAGGAGGGTGTTGCTTTCGTACAGTTGGAACTCTGTGCCACACTGCCTTTTCCCTTCTGTCCTAGGAGCATCCAGGCGTTCTGCAGAAGCTAATGCTGTGACTCTGCCGTAGAGCCACCCGCCGCAGCATGACAGCTGCTCATTCAGATTTGGGCATTTAGATGGTGGTCTCAATTTGGGTTTCTCAAGGATGGGCATCCCCCTATCACAAAAACTACACTCCCCAGTGGTGATATGAACACAAGACTTGTCATACTGAACCAGACTGGTTTGTCGAGTCCAGTATCCTGTCTCTGACAGCAGCAAGCACCTGATGATTCAGAAAAGACCCTGATCTGCCTGCTTGGGTTTGCCAAACATGAGGCCCTGGATCCAATGCCATCAACTACCTCAGACTTACTAGGGGTGTGCAGAACTTGTTGCACACATACAAGTGGAGATTGGCACACACATGATACAGCCACCTCATTGCATTATTTGGCCACTTGTTAGAATGGGCAGTACATTAGCAGACTGATTGGCATCATTATTAACAAATGGTTTCCCCCTCTCCAAGGCATGTCAAAGGAGCGGAACAAAGCTTTTGGAATCAGCTGTTTAAAATATGGTTTAGCATTTTCTACTGGTTTGTTCTGGCTCCCCAAATCGCTTAGATAATGCATCTTTCCCAATGAGCTTTAGAATTGCATTTAAGAAAAACAAAAACAAAACCTAAACACCTAACGCTATTAAAATAAAATCCTGCCTCTCACTCTCTGCTGTAGCTCGGAAGAACTTTAATGCTGCTATCTCAAGTGCCAGCTTAGGGAAGCCTCAGACTGCTATTAGCCTAAATGCTTTCCAAATTCTAATGAGCCCAGTACGGTGATATTTACAAATGTTTGGATCTCTGACCAGCTGTTTGTGTCTGTAAACACTAATAACATCAGCAAGCTGAGCTCTTTAAGCATGTGTAGGAGGGGGATGTGGCCAAACCTTTCTCCAGTACAAGGAACATGTGGCATGCGTAGAGAGAGAGAGAGACAGATACGGGTAGGATTCTTGCAGCTGCAGTGGACTGGATTCCCAGTTAGTGTAAACTAGACCAGAAACGAGCAGCTGAATTGCTGCTCATGATAAATTTTGCCATGTCAAGAACCAGGATCAATTTCCTGACTGTTTCCCGATGTCAATGTGATTTCTTTAAATAGAAATTGGATAAATTCTTAAATGATAGAGCCATAAATACGTACTAGCTGGGGCTTAAACCTCTGGCTACCAGTAACTGGTAGGGATGGGCGAACAGAACGCTGTTTGGATGTTCAGTTTGAAACCCGAGTTCTGGTTCGGCTGTTCGGTTTGACAGAGTTCGGTTCATCTGAACTTGGCCGAACATTCAAAAAAGTGCTATCGGTACCGAAACCATTTTTTCCCCGGTATTGGTATTTTTGGTCCTGAAACCACCCCTGGTGCCAGAAAGTCTGCTCCTCAGCTGCCTCCCCCTTCCAGTCACATTTTTCCTGCCCCCAAACTCATCTGAACTTTTCCGAACTGTTTGGAAGTTTGAGCGTTCAGTTCGGTCGTCCGAACAGGCCGAGTTCGGGCCGAACTCCGAACTTCCGAACCACGTTCGCACATCCCTAGTAACTGGGAATGGTCAGCAGGAGATGGGTCACACTTCCATGATCTTTACATATACTTCTCTTGAGCTACCAGAGTTGGCCACTGTCAGGGACAGGATGCTGGGCTAGATGGACAACTGCTCTGACCCAGTATGGTACTTTCTTATGTTCTTGATTCTTGCAATACTACAAGATACAAACCTAGTTTACAAGTTTTCCACTTCCCATTTACCATGCACTGTTCATTTACCGAGGGAACCATTTTACTTCTGGGCTTGTTGTTTCTGCATTTCTGAGCCAATTGCTGTGTGAATAGCCCACCCCTTAACCTCCTCCCAGTGCCTCTTAACCTCCACTCCAGCGGCTCCAATCAGAATTGTTGTTCCGTGTTGTTCGCTTTGCTTTGACCAACCTGAAATTGGATTGAAGTTTAGTAAATCTGTGTACCAACCAATGAGTGACAAGGAACTACAAGGGAAAATGGAGTGCAAGAAATGTGGTATTGAGTCAGTATTACCTCTCGGGATTTGGAATGGACAGCAAAGTGGTAAATGGGATACTGGTAAGTGGAAAGCTGGTCAATGGAGAAATGAGATTTGATTGAGACATTACTGGGTAACAAGAGATTCTCGATTTGACCAAGACCGTATTGAGAACTGGGATTTTGATGAGATTGCCTGTTTTGGCAAAATGTCATTTCAGCCCATAAACTGGCATAGCTCCTTTGAAGCAGTGTAAATGAATATGATTCTTCGATGTAAGCAGACTTAATTCCCAGCTGCTGCAAACTGATTTACTTTCCTTGAAGTCAGTGAGCCAAATCCTTGGCTGGTGTGGATCAGCCTATCTCCAGTAAGGTCAATAGAGCTACACTGATCTACACTTTAGGAATAAGTTACCAAAGTCATGTTTTTGTCTTTTTAAAAAGTCCTCTCATTTGAGACAAAGTATTTGCAGTTTCAGATTGCTGCCAGATTGGCCTCTTGCTCTTAGTAGTATCAACCCCTCAGTCTTCCTCCAACTTCCAAAATTATAAGAATGTAGAGTTTTTCACCTGTAGGTCTCAAACACTTTGCAGAGGGCAGTGTATAGAGCCTGACCTGTGTCCCACACCTGCCTTGTCCACCATGTATTTGTAAAATAATCAGTCATCCTGCTCCCATGCACAACAGCCCAAATCCCACTTAATCACATTTAGGCTGCTTTCACACATTACAAAATGGGCCATTTTGTAAGACAAGACTGTTCCGCCTGGCCTTTGGGGAGGGTGGGGGAAATGGGTTAGGGTGGTGGGTGGTTAGGGATATTTTATTCCTCCCTGTGTTGTTTGTTTTAAGTTGTGTTTTTATGGTAAACTGTTTTTATGGAAAATTGTAAGCTGCCCAGAGCTGCTTGTGGCAGGATGGGTAGGGTAAAAGTTTTAAAAAATAACATAAAATAAATAAATGATAAAAACTCAAGAAAATACCAGGTATTAGAACTCTGCAATTTTTGTAATGTGTGAATGCACTATTCCCCTTTTATACTGCAAGATCTCAGGTCATTGTAAGAGCCACCAAATGTGGTATTTTCTTGAATATTATCTCGAGTTATTATAATGGCCCATTTTGTAATGTGTCAATGCAGCCTCAGTCCCAGCCAGGAAGAGAATGGGACTGAGGGTAAAAACAGACATGTGGGTGGCACAGCGGCTCCCCAAACCAGCCCAGGAGACAGCAGCCACCCCTCCCTGGGTGAGAGAGGGGCACCGAACTAACGTGATTGTGGTCGAAGAGCTGTCTCACCACCCGCACGTGACAGCCTGGGAAGGGTGGGGTGTACTAGAGAGGTGCAGGCGGTTGGCCCTGCTCCCAGCACCCAGCCCTCTGCCATGGCAGGCAGTGTGAGGGCTGAACACACATGCTAGCACACATTGGTGGCTCTGGGCCCAAGTTGCATCCTTGGAGATTTTCCGAGGACGCGGCCCGGGTTAGCCATCTACCCATCCCCAGGCAGTCCTGGGCCAACATCTAGCAGAGCATAATATGTGCCAGTGGGTCCTGGGCCAAAGCGGGCCACAGTCACATTTGTTTTTTTGTCTAGTTGTTGAACTGCTCTCTACCCGTGCTACAAAGTGCACTCTCTCTCCAGATAGGTACTGGTGGCTTGTGCTGTGGACAGGTCTGTCCTAATCTCAGATGAATGAACAGCTTTGTCAGAGAGTAGGATTGTCTGTTCCTGCCTGCAGAGCAAGGCCCCATCCACATCCAGGAAAAAAGTAGGACTTGTACTTGCACTGTGTGCTGGGAAGGCATCCTGCAAACTACTGTAGCAGTAAAATTGTGCCCACCTTGTTCTATCTGGAGCACTGGACATTTCCCCCACTCTACAAAAAGGCTTTAGTATATATTATCATCTCCGTTTTACAGCTAGGCAAACTGAGGCACATAGAAGTGACTTTGAATCTGGATTGATAAATGATTACCTTCGCCCTCTGGATTGATAAATGATTACAAAATGGTTAACCCTTTCTTTTTCCGGTCTCTCTGACCTTGTACCAACTCCCTGCACCTGGCAATCTGAAGAGTGCAGCTCTCAGTGTGATGCTCCTCACTTTAAAGAACTTGCAGTTGGTTCAGATCTCAGTGGCAACACAACTCAGGCCACATGTCTCTCTCTCTCTCTCTCTTAGGTATATTCTGTTCCATTCTTTTTCAAGAAGGTGAATCATAGCTTTGTGAGGACTGGATAATGTACAGACTCCTTCAGATTTCCAAGAATGATTTTTGTTTGCTGAGGTTGGTTGGGGTTAATGTTTTCACAGCAGAATGAGATATGGCATGGGCTCAGGAGGCATCTGGATGGCAGGCACATGCTCTCGCTCAGGTACCAGATGGTAAATTCAAGGTCAGATCAGATGATGACCAAATGACTTGGGATGGAGCCAGCAAGGAGCCACAGCCTCCATCAATGTGTCAAGAAGGATGCTACCTGAGTATAGCCAACCCACTGAAATATTCATTTCAAGCCAGACAGCATCAATAGCCATTAGGATTTTCAAGTTAATTTTGACAAGTCTGAGACATACAAACATGGTCTGCGATCCACAAATCACTTACTCCAGAGTAGCCCCATTGAAGCCCTATGGCAGTTATTCCCAGACTGGGTGGTGTGCCACCCTGGGGCCATGCCAATGAATTCCAGGGGTGGCACAAGTCTGGGTAAAAGTCAGGACTGGGAGAGAGCATGTACAGCTGCCTCCCTGCTGGTGTCCAGAAGGCTCAGGCTGTACATGCACACTCTCTCCCCTCCCAGCTCCATTTTCTTTCCCTCCTTCTTCTTCCCCAAGGAGAGCCCATGCTGCACTGGTAGCTGCTACTAGAAGGAGCAAGAGCAGAGCCAAGGGATGGTGATTTACCATGGGGTGGGCATTACTCCTTGTTCCTCTATCTCTGCTCCCCAAGGGGAGAAGTGCCGCCTTTATCCTCCCACACCCCTTACTACTCAAGTCCCTTTCCTCCCTCGAAGTCTCTGCTGCTCAAGTCTTGTCCTTGTGTAGAAGTATACTTGGGCTTTCTAGTAATCTAAGCCCCCTACTTTAGGAAAGGAAAGACAGTGGCTAAAAAATGTGGAGGAGGGAAGGAAGAGATAGAAGGTTCCATTCCCAAACAAGGCCACGCAAGACTTTCAGAGGTACAGGACAAATGGAGTTTTGAGGATCTACCCCCAAGTCACCCCTCACACCACCCCTGTGCCTCAGAGAAAAGGTCATTTACTTCCCATCGGCTCTTCTGTGTTTTCCTGCTCTCAGGATGACTCTCCTGGTGGCAGCAGCTCCGCTCTGTGCCAGCAACTTTATCTCCCAGAAGGAAACTGCTGAGGTGGGCTGTGGTGTCCGGATCTCTTAGTTGCCTCCTTGGGAAGCAGGGAGTGCAGCCTCTTAGACTGCTTTTGCATGTTACATTGCGGTGGGGGTGGGTCAGGTCATTTTCCCTGAGTTTTTTCAGCATGTCGGAATGCACTGTTCCACATGTTTTAGGCTAGTTGCGCCTTATTAAAATAATTATTATCTTCTGCATCACCGGGTCCCCAAATCCGACTTTTACAAGTGTGGGTGTTAAAACAACTGCAAAAATTGTACGTGAGAATGCATGGAAAAAAGTGTGTCTGAAAAATGCGCATAATAGAGTATGTGGAAATGCACGTGGATTAATAAATGTGGGTGATTCCGTGGATAAGTCCTCTGGGACCCATTTCTCTCTGCAGCCCCCCTCTCTGATTTTTACTTTATGCACTCTGGCTTTAGGTTTGATGCTTCCACAAGTTCAGTTATTTCCTCTCCAAACACTTCCGTGAGTGCGGGGAAGGAAATGGAAACCTGTTCCCTGGTCAAATGGGCTAAAGGGGGGGTCTAAGGAGAGTTGCATGAAGTAAGCATGGAAATAATCACAAAATTGTTAATGTGGGAATGCTTATTTGCCCAAAATATAAAATGCACATTAAAGCATTATGTACAAAAATTGGAATGTGGAAAATGGTGGGGTAGATTTGAAATGCGCGTTTGGGAGATATGAAATGTGGATTTTTGAGTAACGTCAGAAAGCGCCCTTAATTAGCCACCACATATGGCTGTGGCCCAGTGGAGCCAGCTGTGTCAGGTGTCTGGATTCGGACCCTCTCCCACTCTTCAAATGGAAGCAGCCCCTGAGGGATCTGGTTACGATGACATGACCCCCTTGATATAATAGGCCTGGGACAACTGTCCCGTCTCCTCTCCTCCCTCAAAATAGCCCCATTCCCAAGACTGTGAGGCCAAGTGTGCTCTAGTGTTTATAACTATAACTAAACTGCCTGAGTCAGATCAATGGTCCATCTTAGCCCAGTATTGTCACAGCAGCAGAGGTTTCAAATTCGGGTCTAAATCTGGCTCTTCCAGGGTCTCCAGCAGAGGCCATCGTGGTGTGCTACCTGGGACCCCTCCAAGCCCCCAGCAGAGGTTTCCTCCAGGTGTGCTACCAGGGATCCTGAAGTGGTGATGCCAGGGATTGAACCTGGGACCTTATACATGCAAAGCATGTGCTCTTACCACTATTCAGCAATGGGACTCCTGGCTTTTATTTCTCTTTGGGAGACAGCAAGAGAATGCTGAGAGTCCAGGCTCCTGGATTCTAATCCTGGCTTTGCCACTGACTGGCTGTGAGATGTTGGGCAGATCACTGCTTTCCCAGTTACAATATTGGCTTACCTGGGTCTGAGGTAATTGCTTGTAAAGTGGTTTGAGATCCTCGGGCAGAAAACCTACACAAAGTATTATGCTGCTCTTGAGAAAGTGGCTCATACGAGCCTATCCGTTCCCAGAGAAACACATTCTTCCCCCTTTTCAGAACATTTCACTGACAGATTTTTTAAATACGCATAGTATTAATTTCACACCACTTAGTGCCCCCTTTGCTGTGACAACTTTAAAAAAGGGACATTTTTAATCATTATGAATTAATATTTCATGCTTCGCCTAATTGCATTCAAGCAATGTGAGCATTACACACTGTATGCAGATTAACTTCGGCACTGTACCAGCCACACTGGCTTATTGTTCTTTTCATGGAGGAAAAAATACAGCTCTGCAGAAGGTCTCTCCACTGTGCAATGTGTCATCAAGCTATTCTCTCCGGTGCGCTGACGAAAGTAAATGGGAACCCTGCTCTGAAAAAGAGTGGGTGGCAGCAGGGAGGAGGCTCAAAAGGGGGAGGGCGGGATGATATGCCTGATTAGAAATATATACACCCCTGGGACATGTACCACTGGTTCCATATAAATATTATAATAGTTACAAATGTAGTTGTACAATGATGCATTAGCACTAACATTATAGCTACTTGCAACACAGGATGCTCGATCTGAATTAAGAGTGGAATAAGAGTGCCAGTAACCCAGGGGCAGCTGGTGGGTTTTGAGTTTGGAGGGGCAGTAAGGCCGGCCGGCGAGCCGGTGGGCGGAACCAGGGGGACGGTAGGCCAGTGGCGTGGCATAACGCAGCAGCAAGGAGTTCCCATGGTTAACATCGGATGGAAGAAAACACAATCTACATGCACATCAAGCTTAAAATAGATAATTTATAAACCCCAAACACAGGGAAACACTGGCAAAACACTGACAAAACACAGCAGCAAGGAGTTCCCAGGGTTAACATTGGAACACACACAGACTATATGCGTATCAAGCTTAAAACAAATAATGTATAAACCCAAAACACAGGGAAATACAGAAAACACTGGCAAAACACTGGCACAACACAGCAGCAAGGAGTTCCCAGGGTTAACATCAGAAAACACAGTCTACATGCACATCAAGCTTAAAATAAATAATGTATAAACCCAAAACACAGGGAAACACA
>QEPC01006395.1:280120-291413 GCA_003113815.1 Sphenodon punctatus
GCCTGGGGGGAGTGCGGGGTGCCTTGGGGGTGTGTGGGGTGTGAATCCTCCTCCCGCACCCCCCCAAGGCTGTTTCCCACCCCGCATCCCCCCAGGCTGTTTCCCAGTGGAAACAATGAAACTGACAAAGGCACTGCAGCAGCCTCCACTCTGAAGCAAAGGCAAGGCAGAGGCTGCTGTGGTAAGCGGTGGCGGCGAGGTTTTTTTTTTTTTTAACGAGCGGCGGCCGCGGCGCCTGGCGGGGCGCTTGGGGGGTCAGTGCCCCAAAAGTCCTGGGAAGCCAGCCGTGCCTGCAGTAACCTATTATCTGTACAGGCATTTCCCATCAGTAGAGCCTGACGTGCTTTCCAGCTTTGGGTGATCAGTCTGATCTTATTAACCAGGAAAACTGAGGCACAGAGATGGGGAAGTGATTTTCCCACTTCACCTCTCTATAGGATGGCCGTTGTTCCTGTAGGATAAAAAACAGGCCAATCCTGTTTTTTGAAGGGTTTGTCGGTTGTCCTTTATTTACGCATTTTTGTCCTGTATTTTGCACCTGCTGCCAGTGCTGCAACTTTCACCTCCCCCTCGAAGTCATGACCTCATGATTTCTGGGCAGGAACATCAGCGTTGGCAGCATGTGGACTTGTAGGTGAGCCAGTGGTAGCACTGGGGGCAGGCAGAGGGGGAATACTAGGGTTTCCACAGCATCTGGACAGGGCCGGCCTGAAGCATGTGCCACCGGTGCCCAAGCACATGGCCCCACGGTGGCCTCTGAGGGAGGGGCTGTGGGTTGGAGATGGAGTCGGATGCCACCTTTGCCACCCCTGTTGGTAGCAAAGCCCGCCCAGCTGCCTGTCCCATTTTTTGTTTTGTTTTTTTGCTGCCCTGGGCCACCCCTGCTGGCTGACACATGCCCCCCAGGCACACACCATCCCTCACCTGCATCTCCCTCCTATAGCGCTGCAGCAGCAGCAGCTGGGACAACCAATCGGACTGGTAGATAAAGCTGTTTGTTTACAAACAGCTCCTCCCCATGTGCTGATTAGAAGGTTGTAGCCTTGTAAATAAGGTTCTTCGAGATGGCACCTAACATTCTCACAACTGGGTTGTGCGAGCTCACCCTATTCAAATAATAGCCACATTATGGTCTCGAGCCCCTCTAGTATAAAAAGTGCTCTCCCCCCTTAGAATGACAGTTCCTTCCAACCCTTTCTAGAAATAGAAGGAAAAAATTCCATGCGAGGTTGGAAGGGTGGGTGTTGTGATAATGTTTGGACCCATCTCAAAGAACCTTATTTACAAGGTAGCAACCTTCTGTTCTTCTTCGAGTGGCTCCTCACATGCTATTTGTACTAAATATGAACGTGCTTGTGTGATCAGGTATTGTTAATAGCATGCAGTTATTTTGATGTGCCCCAGAGGTTTTGTATGTTTTAAATATGTGAACAGGATTTTTTTATCCTAGTGTGGCACCACCACTGATGGAGAGAGAGTTGTCCTACTGGAGTCCCATCCACTTACTGGATGAGATGCTAGTAGGAGGGTTCTCTCAGTCTCCAAGTGGCAGGGTTTTACTCAGCAGCAAGGTGTTCCCAGTGTAAACTAATGTTCTGTCCATCACATCTTAATGCTGAAAACTTTTTGTTGCTGGATTTTTGGAGGCTCCTCCTACAATGTACAAGCCCCTCCCTAGAGTTCTGCCAGGGCTCCGCCTACAATGTACAAACCCGTCCCTAGAGCTCTGCCAGCCATAAGGTTCCGCTGGATTTGCCTCCAGCAGACCAGCCAACCTTTGGGGCCCCACAGCAAGGCTTGGCACATGGCCCCTCAAACCCTTGGGCTGGCCCTGCATCCAGGTTGTCAAGGACATGACCACTTTTTTTTATCTACCCATCCCCACCTGGGTGGATTTTAAATATGTACCCATAGCTGGAATTTTTTATTTATTTATTTAACACATTTTATTACCCCACCCCTCCTGTTCCAGGCAGCTCGGGGCGGCTTACACATAAAAACAACAAAACAGCTAAAACAGCTTAATAAAGAAGAAAGCAAAAAAATTAGATCCCCTCCCCGCTCCTAACCCACAACCCCCCACCCTAAACCCCATCTCCACCACCAAACGCCCGGTGGAACAGCCAGGTCTTAGTCATACACCAGAAGAAAGGGAGGTCCAGCTGGGGCCATCCAGACCTCCACTGGGAGGGAATTCCACAGCCGAGGTGCGGCCACCGAGCATGCCCTCTCCATAGTGGCCCCCTGTGCCACACGGGGGACCTTAAGGAGGGTGCTCCTGGCTGACCACAGGGGTTGCTCCAGAGCACAGAGAGTGAGGTGATCATGTAGGTAAGTCGGGTCAAGGCCATATAGGGCTTTATAGGTTAACACCAACACCTTGAATCGGGCCTGGAAGACTATAGGCAGCTAGTGCAGAGCCCAGAGCACCGGTGTAATGTGCTCATGGTGGCCTGACCCCATAAGGAGATGGGCTGCTGTAATCTGCACTAGCTGAAGTCTCCAGACCGTCACCATGGGTAGCCCCACATAGAGCATGTTACAATAGTCAAATCTTGAGGTAATGAAAGCATGGATGATGGTGGCCAGGCAGCTATCTGAAACATATGGCTGAAGCCAACGCACCAGATGTAATTGGCAAAACGCACTCCTTGCCACCGACCCCACCTGGAGATCCATGCAGAGCTACGGGTCGAGGAGCACGCCCAGCCTGTCAACCTGGGGAACCAGTGGAAGGTGAACCTCGTCAATGACAGGGGCCATCACATCTGCCGCCTTACCCACCAACATCACCTCTGTCTTGTTGGGATTCAACATTGGCTTGCCCTCATCCAGTCCCCCACAGCCGCCAGATACCAGGTAAGTACTGAGACTGCCGGGTCTGGGTCAGATGAAAAAGAGAGGTAGAGTTGGGTTTCATCAGGATATTGATGACACTGCACCCCATACCATCTCACGACCTCTCCATGCAGCTGCATATACACGTTGAACAGGAGAGGGAACAAGATGGAACCTTGTGGGACACCACATGTGAGGTCTCAGGGTGATGAAGAGCAATTCCCGAGCACAACATGCTGAGTTCTTCTGGTCAGGAAAGAGAAGAACCACTCAAGAACGATTGCTCCCACCCTGGCTCGGTCCTGCAGACGAGTCACCAACATCTCATAGTCAACGATATCAAAAGCAGCTGACAGATCTAACAGAATTAGCAGGGTTGATTGACCCTGGTCCAATTCATGGTGGAGGTCATCGACCAAACCCATGAGTGCAGTTCCAGTGCCAAGTCCGGATGAAGGCTGGACTGTGAAGGATCCAGACAGCTGGTGCGGTCGAGATGCTCCTGCAGCTGCTGGGCCACAACCCGCTCAATACTCTTCCCTAAAAAGGGAAGATAACTGGCGAGGAAGTCAATGTCGAGTGATGGTTTTTTGAGCAGAGGCCGCACCACCGCCTCCTTGAGACAGCCCGGCACTCTGCTCTCCCAAAGGGAGGCACTGACCACCCCTGCCAGCAACAGCCCCAGCATTTCTCGGCTGGCCTTAACCAACCAGGATGGGCATGGGTTAAGTTTACAAAAGGTGGCCTGAACTGCCCTAAGAAGATCCCCCACCTCGGTGAGCGACACCCACCGAAACTGATCCCATGAAACTGGACATGGCGGAGCTTCCACAACCTCTGGCTCACCCAGAATCCGAGCAATTTTATCCACAAAGTAATCAACAAACATGTCACAGCGGGTACTAGATAACTCCAGTTTCAGGTGGAGAGATGGTGGAACGACCAACTCCCTCACCACCTGGAAAAGCTCTGCTGATACTTTTGCCGGTACTGTTGTATCCCCTTCCTGACCTCTTGCCCAGTGCTTGCTATTCAGCCCTGGTTGAAGAAGGAGCCCTGATCCTCTTCCAGAGGCTGCCCATCTTCCTCCCCCATGTCCTGTATTCTGGGGATGCGTTAGTGGCCACCCCACCTCTCTGTCTACCCAGTATGGTGGCCTATCTGCTAGACCACATCACTTCCTATTGATTGAACCATGAAAAATATCAAGTTCCTTATTCAAACCCTACACTATGCAGTGAAGTCCTCCCCATCACAAACCACCTCATTCGGGCCCTTGTTTCTTTTACTTGTGTTGTCTTCCGAGGGTGAACAGCGGAGGAGCCTAAGGGAAAATAGGGGGAGTATGAAGGCGTGGGGGAGGGGGGGAGTCTGATGGCAGAGTCATTTTGGGGTCTAAGTGAAGCAAAGACACTAGAACTTAACGTGCACGGGCACGGGACCTAATTTGTGTCAGGGCTTTCCAGATAACAGCCCTGCATCACTTCCAGACCCTGTCACTGCCACCACTCTGCCAGACCCCAGCACTCCATCTGGATGCAGACCAACCTCAGCCCCAGTCTCTCCCCTGACAGGATTGGGGCAGACTGGCATTGCCAAACAGCTGATCATCATCATCAGTGCTCTAGCCCTGGGCCCCAGCAAGCTTAATCTGGTCCCAAGCAAAGGCTGGCGAAGTAGAGGTGGGAACAGAGATTGGTGGAGTCATGGGACAGGCCTGTAAGGGTGAAGCACTGAAGGGATGGGGTGGACTGGGTTCACCTCTCCATCCCCCCACCAAGATTTTGCCCAGAATCTGAACTCTGCTAAGAGATTCATAAGTTGCCTTAAAAAAAGGGTTATACAGACACGTGACTGAGGGTGCCTATAAACTGAACAGGGTGTGCCTTAGTGCATAGACAATTGACTGTAGTGTTTGCTGTTTTTAGCAGATAGATAGTGAAAAACGTATTCCATTCTTGTAATGTGCTACCCACAGAATATTTACACTCCCCCCTTCAAGCTCTCTTGACTCCCACTTCAGTCAGAATCTGGCTACAGGCCTTGGCCCTGTTCTTCCGGAATGATATAACCACTTCAACATAGCGTCTACTGGAGATTGGGTTTATGTAGGGGAATATTTGTCTAGGGCAATTATGCTAAGTTAAGAGGAGAGAACATCTGCACCCTACTCAGCCATTGAAGTAAAAGATTTTTGTTGGCGTTTTTTTTTTTTTTTAATTCCCACCTGGAAAGTAGAATATTTTTAATGCCTTTTTAATCACTAGCTTTGTAACATGCAGGTTGACGTGTTGTTTAACACTGACGTGAGCGCTATGAAATAAAGCAGAACAAAGTGTAGCAACCATAAGCCATTCAGACAGGGTGAGGCCAGATTCAGCTCTCAGTTTAGACTGGAGTAAACTTCGATTAAGTCAGCTGAAGTTGAAAGGAAGAATTATTCTGGATTGATGCCAGTATAAGGAAAAGTGAAACCTGGCCTGAGGGCAGAGAGTCCTTCAGGGGAAATAGCTACATTCATTACACTCGGGTGAAAAAGCTTAGCCAACCTACCCATCTTCCTGTTCTATACGCTCTTGAGAGTACAGTAGTTATTAGAGAATTGACAATACCCACTGTACCAGGAGCTACTGAGAAGTACAGAGTCCCCTCTTAGCTATTGTGGCCCTTTTCAAATGGGTGCGGGTGCATGGGGGGATGGGGGTGGTGCGTGGTGGTGTGTTCCCGCAGACCACCACCCCCCATCTCCACACACGGAGCCTTCGGCATTGACACCTGTTGCTCCATGCGTGGGTGATGGGTGGAGGTGGGTGGAGTGTGGGAGCGCCCACGCACCCCCACCCACCGACTGCAGTGTTCGCACAGATGCCCACCCACTCCCCCTGCACCAGCCGCAGTGTTTAAATGGACGCCCCCTCACTCACACATGTAGGTGAGGGGGAGAGGGGTGCCCATTTGAAAAGGGCCATAATGTGCACAGAGACTCTCATTATATAACTATTACTGACCATAGTTATATGGCCATTGCCAAAAGTCAACCTGAGCTAGACCTTGCCCAGAAAATTAAAATAAATAGCAGGAGGTTTTATAGTTATATAAATAATGGGGGGAGGAGAGCAACAAACAAGAAAAAATAAATGTGACCACTGTACAGTAAGGATAGAGTAGTGATCAAATGTAGGCATGACCCAAATACTTAAGTACTTTGCATCAGTTTTTAATAAGGATGGTGATAGGGACCAAGGTCATAAAGACAGAATACTTGATAATGAGTATGTGATAATAGAAATTATCACCACAGCACAAGTGAAGGCAAAACTCAAAGCACTCAATGTATTCAAATCAGAGGGATGAGATAATCTTCATCCAAGAATATTGAAGGGACTGGCACATGAAACAAGTCCATAAGCAATCATTTTTAACAAATTCATTAATTTAAGAGTTGTACATAGTGACTGTAGAATAGCAAATGTTGTACCTATATTTAAGTAAGTATTTATTATTTATTTTATTTATTTCTTTATATTTATTGGCCGCCCCCCCCCCATGCCTACGGCATCCCGGGCCGGCTCACAGCAAATAAAATAATAACACATAAAAACATCAAATATAAATGATTACCTCCCCCCAAAAAATCCCCCCCTCTCTATCCTACCCTTCCACCCTCCCCTCCAAAGGCCTGGGCAAACAGCCAGGTCTTGCAGGCTCGGCAAAAAGCCATCAGACCTGGGGCCAGGCGAGCTTCCTCCGGGAGGGAGTTCCAGAGTCGCGGTCTGGCCACTGAGAACACCCTCTCCATTGTGGCCCCCCGTTTGACACGGGGGACCTCCAGCAAGGTGCCCCCGGCAGACCACAGGGATCACCCTGAGGTGCGGAAGGCGAGGCGGTCCCCAAGGTATGAGGGGTCCAGACTGTATAGGGCTTTATAGATCAACACCAACACCTTGAAACTGGCTCGGTACGCTATAGGCAGCCAGTGCAGAGTGCAGCGCACAGGTGTTATATGCTCCTGCCGCCCTGTCCCTGTAAGGAGACGGGCCGCTGCATTCTGCACCAGCTGCAGCCTCCGGACCAGAACCAAGGGAGGCCCCCACATAGAGCGCCTTGCAGTAGTCTAGCCTCGAGGTGATGAAGGCATGGATAAGAGTGGCCAGGTTGGGCCCAGAAATGTATGGGCGCAGCCTCCGTACCAGATACAACTGGTGAAGGCGGCTTTAGCCACCGCCTCCACCTGCTGATCCAGATGGAGGCCCGTATCCAAAACCACCCCCAGACTCTGAACCTGCTGGGCTGTGGGAGGGCAGACCCCCCCCTCCCACCAGAGGGGTCGGCACCTCCCTCGCCCTACCCACCACCATCACCTCTGTCTTATCAGGATTCAGCTTCAGTCTGCTCTGCCGCATCCAATTTGCCACAGCCTCCAAACAAGTAAGACAAATGATCTGGGTAACTATAGACCTTCTAGCCTAACTTCAGTAGTATGTAAGGTATTAGAGCAAATACTATGAGAGAGACAGTAATTAGTAACATGGTAGCAAACAGAAAATGTGATGAAATGCAACATGGGTTCACGAAGGCCATATAATGCCAGAGCAATCTGGCATCCTTGCTTAAAAAGATAAGTGGCTTTTTGGATAAGGGGAATGCAACAGATTTAGTGTATTTGGATTTTAGAACAGGGCCAAACAAGACATTTGTTACCATACTGCATGGTAAACTACTACTTAAGCTGGAGAAGCTGGGAATTAATAAAAACATAGATGAGTAAGGAACTGAATAACTAGAAAAAGACAGAGGGGTGTGCTGAGACGTGGACTTCCTAGCTGGAGAGAGATTGCTAGTAGAGTTCCTCAAGGATTTGTTTTGGGACCAACTATTTATTATATTTGTAACCGACCTTGTTGATGGAACTAAGAGTGCACTAATGAAATTTGCTGATGATACCAAGTTCAGAGGAATTGCCAATACAAAGGAGGATTGGAAAATCATACAGAATTAACTAGATAACCTCATGGATTGCAGTGTTAGAAATGGGATGAAATTTAAATAGCGCAAAGTGCAAGGTTATGTATTTAGGATTAATAATAAGCATTTTAGGTACTGTCTAGGAGTTCATCAGTTGAAAAAAAAAACAGAGGAGGAGAGGGACTTGTTTTTTTTTAGCTGAATATAAAATGACTATGAGCCGTCAATGTGATCTGCTGAAAAAAAGGCAAATGCTATCTTGGAATGTACTAGGTGTGTTATTGCCAGTAAGGATAGGGAAGTATTGTTGTCTCTATAGAAGGCTCTGGTAAGACCACATATGGAATACTGTGTTCAGATCTGGTCCCTGATGTTCAAGAAGGATGAACTTAAACTGTAAAAAGTGCAACGAAGAGCTACCAGGATGATCAGAGGAATGGAGAACCTACTTTATGAGATGGAGCTAAAAGAGCTTGAATTAGACCTTTTTAAAATGGGCACGGCTGGCGGGTGAGGTCCGTGTGTGCTGCGTGGAGTGCACACACACCTCCGGTGAGTGGATGGAGATTTAAAAGAGCTAGCAGGGGTGTGTACTGGGTGTGTGCCCCAAACCACGCACAGCCCACTCCTGCCCCTGCACAGAGCATCCCCTGGTGCATGGGCATGAGTGGGCAGTGCATGGGTCACGGGACTGTGTGCCCACCCACACTGTCTTCAGATGGGTGCTCGGGTGGGTGGGTGACGGGGGTTGGTGGGTGGGCGCTTCCTGTTTAAAAATTGCCTTATTTCGCCTAACAAAAAGAAGGCTGAGAGGAGGTATTTATTTAAATCCCATTCTGTACTAAAACAAAACAAAAATCCCACCCAGCAATCGAAGTAACCCATCCCACCCTTCCTCCCCCCTTCGCCAAATGCCTGACAGAAGAGCCAGGTTCTGCACTGCTGACGGAAAGCAAGGAAATCTGGGCTGAGGTGAATCTCTGCCGGGAGGGCATTCCACAGCAACAGAGCGGCCGCCAAGAATGCCTGCTCGTCTGTATGAACCCGCTTATAACTTGGGACATCCAGGAGGGCACTCCTGTATGACCGCAGAGGCTGCCCCGGAAACCAGGGGATTAGGCACCTTCAAATAGCGGGGCCCAAACTGTGTAGGGCTTTATAGGTTAAAACCAGCACCTTGAATTGGGCCCAGAAGACAATAGGCAGCCAGTGCAATGCTTGGAGCACAGGCATTATGTGTTCCCTGCAACCCATCCCCGTAAGCATACGGGCCACTGCATTTTGCACCAGCTGCAGCGTCCAGACTGTCACCATGGGCAGCCCCACATTTGAGCATGTTACAGTAGTCTAGCCTCGAGGTGATGAATGTATGGATGAGGGTGGCGAAATTGGAGTTTGAGACATATGGGCGGAGCCTCCTCACCAGATGTTGTTGGCGAAAGGCACCCCTGGCCACAGTTGACACCTTCAAATCCAGGCACAGCTATGCATCCAGGAGCACCCCCAGGCTCCGCACAGATGGAGATAATGGAGGATGGACCCCCCCCAATACTGGGGGTGTCCCCCTCCCCCAGGCCTCCTACCCCATCCATTAACATCACCTCTGTCTTGTCAGAATTGAGTTTAAATCGGCTTGACCTCATCCAATCCCCCACAGCAGCCAGACAATTGGATAGTAACGAGACCGCAGGGCCTGGGGCAGCTGAAAATGAAAGATACAGCTGGGTATCAACTGCGTTCGGATGACAGTGAATCTCCCAGCTGCGCATGACCTCCCCAAGTGGCTTCATATACACATTGAGTAAGAGAGAGGACAGAATGGGGTGGACAGTACCGTCTTACAGTGGTTCCATTCATAACTGGCGGATAGACCTCAGTGGGTGATACTGGCGGACTGTACTTCATCCCCTGGGACCAAACGGGAGATCCCAAGGGGATGAAGTACAGTTCCTCAGTATCACCTGCTGAGATCTATCTACCAGGTATGAACGGAACCACTGTAAGACAGAACTGTCCACCCCGGCCAGGTCCCACAGGTGTGTCACCAGCATCTCATGATTCGCAGTGTCAAAAGTGTCAAAAGTCGCAGTGTTTATCGCGGGATAAAAATTTATAAAATAAATAAATAAATAAATAAATAAAAGCCGCAGATAGATCCAGTAGGACCAACAGGGTTATACGACCCCTGTCCAACTCGACAAGGAGGTCATTGAGCAAAGCCACAAGCACAGTCTCTGTACTGTAACCCGGTCGAAAGCCCAACTGCATGGGATCAAGGAAACCAGTCTGGTTCAGATGTGCCTGCAGCGGTTGGGCCACTACCCATTCAAATCGAACATGGGATGAAGACCCTCTATCCTGGACTTGGTCTGCACCGAAAACCTCCGGACAGTCAAGCCTTCCTTTAAAATTATGGCTAAGCCTCCCCCTTGACCCTCCAGCCTGGGCTGATGCTGGAAGGAGTACCCGGCCAGAACAAGGTCAGCCAGAGTTGGCCCCAACAACTCGCCCAGCCAGGACTCCCTCACACTCACGAGATCAACTGCCCACTCAGTGGCGGCTGGTGATTTTTGAGGCTGGTGGGGCAGTGGGTGGGTTGAACCTTCTGCCACCGGCTTTGCCGCTGGTGGGCCGGAGCCAGGGGCAGCAGTAGGCAAAGCCAAGGGCAGCGGTAGGCCAGTGATGTGGCTTAACCCAGCAACAAGAAGTTCCCAGGGTTAACACTGGATGGACATTACATTAGTTAATGCTGGGAACTCCTTGCTGCTGTGTGAAGCCCTGCCACTGGGGCATAAAGAGCCCTCTTACTGGGGTCCCATCCATTCTCTCCCACTGGGTCCAAATTAACCATATCAGGTTACAAAAATAGATTACATTGCCATTGCCTACCTTTATCCTGAACCCTCGAATCCTCGATTTTCATGACATCCTTTTCATTCTCTTCTCAGATGAGAATGAAAGGGAAGAGAAGGACAATAGAGGGAATGGGTTTTGTTTTGGTACGAGGGAACGGGTTTGGTTTTGGTGCACGAGAAGAGTAAGGGGAAGAGATGGGTTCAGGGGGGGACAGGGGAAAGGGGTCTCCTGTTGTCCGCAGCCTTCTCTTCTGCCATGCTCCTACCTACTTTCTCCTCTGTTCACAAGGAGAGCAGTTGCAGGCCTGTATAGCAACCAAACACTCCCCATCCAAACCAGCATCCCCAGTACCAACACTGTATCCCTGGCAGCCAAATGCCTGTCCAAGCAAACAGGCCTTTTTAAAGAAGTTTGTCAAGTTTCAGGGCTGCATTGCCACCAAACCAGGCCTATCCAGACCAGCATCCCTAGTAGCTACACCCTACCCCCAACAGCCAAATGCCTGCCCAAGCAAACAGGCCTTTTAAAAAGTTTGGCCAGTTTCAGGGCTGCATTGCCACCAAACCAGGCCCATCGAGACCAGCATCCCCAGTACCTACACTGTATCCCTGGCAGCCAAATGCCTGTCCAAGCA
>QEPC01006395.1:297644-314308 GCA_003113815.1 Sphenodon punctatus
CCTTCCCCCAATAGCCAGCCCCCCTGTCTTCCCCCCCAAAATCTGATGCTTCCTGCCTTCCCCCAAACCCAGCCCCAATAGCCAGCCCTGTGCCTTCCCCACAAACCCAGTCCCAGTAGTCAGCCCCATGCCTTCCCTGCAATAGTCAGCTCTTATTCTTGTGATTCTAGAGTTTTCAAAAGACTGGAATAATGATTCTTGTGATAGAATTTTGAGAATTTGTGCTTTCAGCTCCTGAGAGTTTGTGGCTGGTCTTGTGATTTTAGGTGTTTTCAAAATACTGGAAATGTGATGTTTGTGATAAAACAGAGGCTTTCAAATCCTGAGATTTAACTGTTAGTCTTGTGATTTTAGGTGTTTTTAAAAATGCTGGAAATGTGATCAGGGCAGCCGGGGAGTGGGGGGCAGCAGCAGTGAGCCAGCCAGGCAATAACGCCGACCCTGGGGAGAGGGTATGGTGGGAATTTGGGGGCAGGGGGGGGCATGAGGTGGAGGGGGAAGGGTCGGATGCTTGGTGGTACAGGGGTGGGGGCCAGGCAGGATGGTGGGGAACATCTTGATTTTTTGGCCAGGGGTCAATTCCACCCTAGCTACTCCACTGGGCTGCTCGTTATGGCGGGGGTGGGCGCTTGGCCCGCCACAGGGGCTGGCCACATGTTTGTGCTTCTACCTGCCTTCCCCAGCACCCTGGCTGCACAGTCACATTTCTTTGGTGACCTGGCCTGTGTCTGATTCCTCCCTGGGCTGTGCCGTCGCTATGCTGCTCTGTCACATGTGTTTTTACCCTGACTCTAAAGGGGGCAGCAGGGCCAATATTGCCTTTCCCCTGGTCTTTCACATCTCAGGGGGCACACTCCTATTGAGAACTTTTCTCAAGGCTCAGCCCCCTCCCCCCTGAATTTTATTGCCAGAGCTAGCCCCCCTCCCCATACACACAAATTAAGCCCTAGGGGCAGGTCAATTTTTAATATCCTGCCAGATCCCCTGTTGCCTCTACTTGAACATATTTATGAGCAGAACACACCCAAGTTTATGCATACTCCTGCTGCTGGACCCTTGCTTCTAGAGTGGTTCTCAGACTTTTTTGAACACCACCTCTTCGTCTTGTCTGTCATAGCTGAGTCCCCCTCCCCCCGAACACACATATAGATACATCTTGCTCCCCCTTCCCATAATTCTATTACTTCCTCTCTGTCTCCCCCTTGCCAGCCCATTATTTCGGAGATTCCCATTAGCTTACAGTGAAAGTGTGCAGATCGGTGTTTGCCAGCTGGGGTCCTTTTCATCCCCCCTCCCCAAAACCTTCTGTGCCACTTCAGGGGGCCCGCCCCCCAGTTTATGAACCTAGGTACTAGAGTCCCACTTTGCTGAAGAATAGCTTTTAAAATTATTTATTTATTTATTTACACTTGCTATCCCGCTTCTCTTGCCTCTGGTGATCTGGAGTGGCGCACACCAATAAAATAAGACACAACAATACAATAAAGCACACATACAAAAATATAAAAATAAAAAATTAGAATAAAATAAAAAATGCAAATATAAATAAGAATGTATCACTGCCAGAACAACAACCCCACTCTAACCCCCCCCCCTCCACCCCCCTGCAGAAGGCCTGACAGCAGACCCAGGTCTTACAATTATGGCAAAAGACCAGGAGCTCCAGGCTGAGAGGGCATTCCAAAGTGACGGTGCAGCTGCTGTGAACGCCTGCCTGTCTGTACGGACCCGCCGATAATGCAGGACCTCCAGGAGGGTGTCCCCAGATGACCACAGAGGTTGCCTCAGGATTCGGGGGGTGAGGTGAGCTTTCTGATAAATATCCATTTTTATCAGCAAATCAAAGCTAAGTAAAAGTAATACACCACAACAGAACATCACCATATTGTTATTTTATTTACACCCCTTCCTAAAAGCTGCCAGAGTGACGTCTGTACTTGCTGAATATTTAGGAATAAAAAAAATCACAGGATCGTAGGGTTGGAAGGGACTGTAAGGGACATCTAATCCAACCCGCTACTCCCAGGCAGGATGCTACAGCATCGCAGGCAGATGCTTGTCCAGTCGGTTTTTGAAAATACCTAACGAATGAGGTTCCACAACCTCCAACATATTCCATAGCCCAATGGTTCTTATTTTTAGGATGGTTTTCTGAACAGTCTGAAAACATGTGCTTGGGCAACAGTTTACACTCACTTTACACTGATATCAATGACTGTGCAAGTTATAAGGCAGAGACAAATGAGGGGTTTTACTTCAACTGTGACTCATTTGGGCAGCTGGAAATCATGCCTCTCCACATGATAATGTCAGGTATCACCAGATGGCACTCTTATCCCTTGTTTGGCAACTAGGAGTGCATTCACACATACATTAAAATGCAGGGTTTTCTGAATGCAGTTAATTTCAAATACGCTTAAATAAACCAGTGCGCTATTCACACCATCCTTTTTTTGCACATTTAAACCGGGGCATAAGGGGGCTTGGCTCCCGGGGTGAAGAAGACACAGCCTTGGGCGGTGCAGCGCCCCCTCCAGGGTGGAGCAGGGAAGGGACCAGCTGAATTGCAAACAGCTGATTGCCTGCTAATTAACAACCCCCCCCCAATTGCTTATTTGTGTGTGTGGGGGGAGATAATCATTGCAAACTCAGCACTAAGGGCGGAGGGGAAGGGCTAGTGGCGTTTCCAGCTTGCACATCCTGCCCCCTCCTCACACTCAGAACTAGCAACTTGGACAGTATATTCCCTCCACCCCCCCAATCTGCGATGTCCAGGATTCGCCTTCCCCCTACTATGGAGAATGGAGCTCTCTGGCTTCAGGCAGCGCTGGGAGAGAGTGAGAGAGCGGCACCGAGGAAAAGCAGCTCTGTCCCGCTGCTGCTGCCCTGCCCACACCGCCTCTCCAAGTGGTGGGAGCCTGCCAGCCAGCCATGGAACCCAAAATTTACGCTTGTCTAACGATTCTCACAGCAGGATTTATGCGGCTCTTTACAGATGCGCTGCTGTAAAGGTAGGTTTTGGCCGTTCCCCAATGCGCTTGAACCCCCCCACCCGCAAGCACTGCTGAATAAGCGCGTGGAGTCTTTCTCACGGTGTTAAAATATGCAGGGAAAAGAAAAAGGTGCTGAGATCCTGGATGTGAGAATGTGCTCTAGGACTGGTTGGGGGAAATGGGATTTTCAGAATTTCAAAATTGTCTTGTCTCCAATCAGGTTTGTCAAAGGAAAACTCCCAAATTTCCTTTTTATTAGAAAAGATTCAAACAAAATGTCAATATTTTTGAATTTTATAACTTCTCATGGAAATAAACATTAGAAAATATTTTTTTAAATCATAATTTTCTTGTTAAAAGTTTTGATTTATTTGAAACCATGGGTAAGAACAGATGTGACAGTGCTGTGTTGTCACCTGGGCGTCACTGGCACGTCTGTTTTGGTGCAGTCAGATGTTAGCCTGGGACTGCCCTGTGGCGGGTAGGAGGCTGTCCCAGAATGAGTTCCCTGGGTGATCCCGGGCACACATCCCAGGCCAAGAGCTGCCCACACAGGTCAGAGAGGGCCAACATATCTGTTTGGTCCTGCCATTCCCACCATGGGGAGGGGGCGCCATGGCTGCCCTTCATGGTGGGGAACGGGGGCAGGAATGCCAGCTTGTCTGTTGTGCCCAGCCCCTGAGCGTGTGGGTAGCGGGATGGCTCTTTGGCAGAAGGCACGTTTGGTCAGTGTCCCTCCCTGACCTGGAATGTGGCAACCGCTGTTTCCCACCCTGGGTCGGGGAGCTGCCATGCCAACCGCATGTTTGTTTTCACCCATAGTTGTCTGATGAACATAGGATTAATTATAGCAATCCCATCCCCTGCAAATTCTAGTCAAAATTTACTTGCATGCTGATGAATAAAGCTTTGGTAGAGCTTTTCCTTGCTAGCCTGATTATTCTTGTACATAAGAGTGAAACCACATGATTCGCTAACCTGGTTTGGGCAGTGTTACCCCACATCGGGCAGCTGTACCCTGCGATGCAGCACATTGTGGGTGCAGTCATATGAGACGGGCTGGGAAGGCTACCACTCTTTGGGTAGCCTTAGCTTTCCCTGGGCAAATGAGCCATGCAATGCAGTGGTTCGTGTGCCTAGGATCCGCCAGATGTTTGCCCCACCCTACTGCAGGGCAAGCAGCCAGCTGCCCCGCACTGCGTCCTGGGGAAAATTCTGAGGATGCGTTGCTGACCAGCTTAAAATATATGTGTGTGTGTGTGTGTGTGTATGTATATATATATACACACACACACACACACACACAGAATCTAAACAAAACTTAACCTATGTATAGTACAAAATATTCCTATCCTATAATCCTAATATATATAATAAAACAGCCTAGTATCTAAATATCTAATATATATATATATATATATATATATATATATATATATATATATATATATGGACAGGGGGAGAAAGAGGAAGGGAAAATGAAAAATCAGAGGTATATCCACTATCTCTAATCTATCTCTATGCTATATCTATCATCTAATATATATATCTAAACTATACTACCTATATCTATCTCTCTATATATGTGTAAAGGGGGAGACAGGCAGGGGAAGGAAAGAGGTAAAATGTATGGGTAAGGAATAAAGATTGGAAAGGTAAGGTGGCAGGGATATATATGGGAGATTTTTAATGCAAGCACCAGCAGGTTCTGCAAATGCATCCTGACAGGGCAATAGCTAACCCAGAACCAGAGTCAAGCAGCCCAGCCCTGCACTATAAAGGGTTGCAGTGCCCTCCCCCAGAGCTCCCCTGATTGGTTCTGGGAGGCAGGAGACATTGAGCAATCACAGGGTGCCTGGGATTGCCTGGGACCTGCATGCGCTGCTCATTGGCCAGCGATTACATCCATCAGGTTCTTCCCCTCCCATCACAGGCCCAGTTCAAAGTTCAACACTGTTTCTGGCTACAAGATGTCTCCTCCCTCCTCCCCTCTCCACATTTCCCTCCAAAAAACACCTGCCAGGCTGCTAGGCAATAATGAAATCAATAATGACTTTCATTATCGTTATTGGTTTCTTTATTATTTTTTTTGGGTTTTGTTACTGCAATAATGATGACAAAAATGACAATATTTGTTTTCGTTATTTATATAAAAAAATGGCACGCACCCCAGTGCTCTCTCTTCTACATCTTTCTATTTCTTCCTCGCTCTCCCTCTCATAGGTGACACATGTGCCTTGACAAGCTGATAGTAGGAGGCACAGCTAAGAGGGTTTGAGGGAGTGCTGTGGGATGGATGGATGGGCCCACAGACCTCATTCAACTGTACCCGTATGCAAGGGCCTTTACAATTGGGGGCACAGCTAAGGGAGCCTGAGGGAGGAGTGCTGTGAGACAGATGAGCCCATCTCAGCATTCCATCTAGTTTAGTAGATCATGGGAATGCCATGGATGTAGTATATCGAGATTTCAGCAAAGCATTTGACAAAGTCCCCCATGATATCCTTCTTGACAAGCTGCTTAAATATGGGCTAGATGATACTACCATTAGGTGAATTTACAGCTGGTTGAAGAACCATACCCAAAGAGCGCTCATAAATGACTCCCCATCAATCTGGAGAGAGGTATCAAGTGGGGTGCCTCAGGGCTTGGTTCTGGGCCCTGTACTGTTCAACATCTTTATTAATGACTTGGATGAAGGAGTAGAGGGGATGCTTATTAAATTTGCAGATGACACAAAACTGGGAGGGATGGGTAACACCTTAGAAGACAGAAACAAGATTCAAAATGAACTTGACAGAATGGAAAGCTGGGCCAAAACTAACAAAATGAATGTCAACAGAGATAAATGTAAAGTTCATCATTTAAGGTAAGAAAAATCAATTGCACAAGTATAGGATAGGTCATACCTGGGTTGGCAGCAGTACATGTGCTCTTGGGGGTTGTAGTTGATCACAAGCTGAACATGAGTCAATAGTATGATACAGCTGCTAAAAAGGCTAATGCAATTTTAGGCTGCATTAACAAAAGCATAGTGTCCTGGTCATGAAAAGTAATAGTTTCACTCTATTCCGCACTGCTCAGACCTCATCTGGAGTACTGTGTCCACTTCTGGGCACTGCATTTTAAGAAGGACATTGACAAATTGGAACGGGTTCAGAGGAGAATGACAAAGATAGTCAGGGGTCTGGAAACTAAGTCCTATGACAAATGCCTCTGCACCCCCACACCTCCAGCGGGTTGGGGGGCAGCAGGCCCATTGTCATGCTCCCCTTGAAAGAAGGGGACAGGATGGGGGTTGGATTCCCACCTGTGGGGCTGTAAGTCCCCGGTGGGTGGGGCGAAACTGCCCATGCAGCTCGCACAGGGGAAATGAAACCTAGCCAGGATTGCCAGGCAACCCTGGCTGAGAAGAAAGGGCCAATGAGGCCACAAGGACTCTGCCCTGGCCAGGGCAGAGCCACAGCCAACAATCCACAGCCCTAGTCACAGTTGCGGGCTGGGGCCAAGAAAGCAGCATGGAGAAGCTGCTGTGCGCGCGTATGGGCCTGCACCCTCATAGCCCTGCTTAGACACACCAACAAGCAGGCTGTGGTGGCCCCGACAAGCGGAGCCTCAATGCTGGTGGCTGCGTGAGTCCGGTAGGGGCAAAATCTGATCAGCCTCACTCAACCCCCACCTCGTAGGCGATGGTTAAGGAAAAAAAAAAGCCACCACTTCCACAAATAGATGGAGGCGGGGTGCCCGGAAGCTGGTGGCCCCCCCATTGTGTGGGGACCCTGGGGGCATTGCAGGTGTGTGTGTGGAGGCTGGGGAGGATGCTGCCCTGGGTCCTTGGGGCTCGGCCTTGCTGGTCCCCGTATGCGAGGTTGACCGGGTGTGAGGCCCTCCATCAGGAGCTTGCCACGGTGGGGGAGGGGACCCCCCGGGCCTAGACCCAAACATCTCTTACCCTGGTGTCCCAGTCCCCCGGTTCCTCTGGCTCGGGGGAGCCCACTGCCCGGGCGGGTGTGTGTGTGTGTGTCCCCTTCCCGATCTGGACAGGCAGCAAGGGCTGGCAAGCCCACAACCAAGGTGGGGAGGATGCATAATTGTGTCCCCCACCCAGTTCTTGGAAAATCCACTGCCTGTGAGGGCACTGAAGAGGGGCTTTAATCAGGGCCACCAGGCAGGATTACCCCTGGTGGGTGGTCTCCCTTCCTCGCCAGATGATACCCCTGTACGGGCTGCGGGGGTCCTGGTCACAGGGAACCCTGGGGGGTGGCATGACTGGACCTGGGATGGCCCCCATTTGGGGGACCCATGGGTGGGCCCGGCCCCTATGCTCCCCCCATCCCAGGACACCAGCTGGTCCCCTACTGTGGATGGGCTGGGATCTCCCTTGAGGTGGGCCTCCTGCGCTTCCTCCCCTGCTTGCTGGGAGGTCGGCCAGGGAGTGGGCAGACCCCCCTTTCTCCCTTACAGGGACACACCAGATTTGTGAGTGGGGGGAGCCAGGCGAACACCCGGAGTCCCATGACCAGGAAGGAGTTCGTAGGATCAAGACCATCGAGCAGGCCATCCAGACAATGGTGGAACAGCAGGCCCAACAGCTGCCAACCCATCACGAACTGCCCCTCCCGACCCCACAACATGATCCAGGTGAGGCAGGGGCCTACTTACAAGGGGTGGGCACCATAGGCACTGGGGCAATAGCCCAGGCCTTGCCCCTGGGAACCCAGGGCACCGAAGGTGCTGGTGAGCAACAGTTGGCCCATGGCAGGAGCTCGCAACTAGCACGGGGACAACACAACTCCTGTGGTGTAATGGAACACAGGTGCCCATGACTATACTCTCTCTGGGGCCTGGCTTCACTATGATGAGGCATTTAGGCATAGGGCTGTCTACATCCTGGGCCTTCATTGGGACCTCCATGGAAATGACCTATGTATGGCTCAATTGCATGAGTGGTGTGGGTAACACCCCCAGATCAGATGGTGGCTACCTACTGGCCAAGGGTGGGGTGTCACCTGCTGTGGATTCCTTTCATGACAAGGGAAAGAGGGCATCAAGGAGCACCACGGGGCAGTGCTGGAAATACAGTCAGCCAGGAAAATGCTCCTGCGCGGCTTGTAAGTTCCGGCACACCTGCCCAAATTGTATGGGGCACCACACGGCATCAGCATGCCCCTGTGCCAAGCCATGGGCTAAAAGGAAAACCCAACCCTGGGGTGGCAGGAAGAGGAGGACATGGAGGGGGCACCACTGGTGGCCCGTGGAAGAGTCCCAATACTGGTTAGGACTATGCAGCTGGAGCTGGCCCTTCGGGAGCACCCCAACAGGGAGGAGGTGAGATATGTTATTGAGGAATTCAAGGAGGGCTTTAGGATCCTGGCAGCAACTGTCCAGCAGCACAGGGTCGCCCCTAATTTGAAGTCTGTGGTGGGAATGGAATATGTCGTCCAGGCAAAACTCAATAAGGAATTAACGGATGGTAGGGTGGTCGGTCCCTTCCCAGCTCCCCCCTTTCCCAGCATGGTAGTTTCCCCCCTAAGAGTGGTCCCAAAAAAGACCCCAGGGGTGTTCCAATTGATCCACCACCTTTCCCACCCCCGAGGCAGGTCGGTGAACGATGCTATACCCAAGGAATTGACATCAGTTCACTATGCGTCCTTTGGCTCGGCACTGTAACAGGTCAGGCGCTGTGGCCAGGGTGCCATAGTGGTGAAATGCGACATTAAGTCTGCCTTCCGCCTACTCCCGGTTCACCTGGAGAGTTTCCCACTACTAGGCTTCCATTTCCCAGGGCATTATTATTATGATAAGGCCATGCCAATGGGGTGCTCCATCTCTTGGCCAGCGTTTGAGAGATTCAGCTCCCTGGTTGAGTGGGTGGTACGGCAGCGTGCTGATTCTGGGGAGGTCACCTAGATGATTTCCTCTTCATCAGGTGGGCCGGCATAATGGAGTGCTGCGAATTGATGCAGACCTTCCATCGGGTGGCAGATGAACTGGGCATTCCCCTTGCACCAGAAAAAACAGAGGGACCCGCCACCAAGTTAACCTATCTAGGGATAGAGCTGGACACGGTGGCAGTCATCTCCCGCCTACTAGAGGACAAATTGGAATCCCTCCAGGCCAAAGTCAACGAATTCCTAAGGGAAACCAAGGTGATGGTTTGCCACCTCCAATAATTGCTTGGGAGCCTTAATTTTGCATGCAGGGTGGTGGCACCAGGACAGGCCTTCTTGTCCCATCTTTATGCCAAGCTTGAGGGCAACCCACCTCCTTACCACCACATCAGGCTCACCAAGGAAATTAAGGATGACCTGGAGATGTGGGCGGCCTTTTTAGCAGGATATAATGGGATTAATTTTTGGAGGGACCAGCTTTTTCTGGAGGCAGAGCTCCAGGTGCACTCTGATGCAATCGGCGGGTTCGACTTTGGGGTATTTTTAGGGACAGGTGGGCCACACGAATGGACCAAGTCCAGGGTCACCAAGGATCTCACCTTCCTGGAGCTCTCCCCATCATGCTGGCAGTCCACCTATGGCTGACAGAATTTGCGAACCACACAGTGCTCTTTTGGTTTGACAACCAAACTGTTGTACACATCATAAATATGCAGTCCTTGTAGTCCCCATGGGTCATGAGACTGGTCAGGGCATTCGTGCTCACCTGTTTGAACCTGAACATATTGTTTCAAGCCAGGCATGTTCCTGGTATTGACAATGGTATAGCCGACGCCCTCTCTCGTTTCCAGATGGCGCACTTCCGCTCACTGGCACCGTGAGCCAGGGTGACCCCAGAACTGCTGCCGCCATCAGGGTGGAGCCTTGGGTCTTAGATCTATGTGCTGCCATTCAGGGATCCTTGGCACCATGAACAAGGGGTGCCTATGATAGAGCATTCTGCGAATTCCAACAATACCAGTATCTCCAAGGGTGGGGGCCGGGTTTCCTCAGATGCTCCAATTCACCCTCCATCTGAGGCAGGGGGGGGCAGCACCAGTCACAATAGCCAGTAAACTGGCAGCATTGTGGTTCATGAGCAACCTTGCAGGGTACCCACACCCGGACAGGGTTTTTTCGCCAGGCGCCTACTAGAAAGCTGGTCTTGTGAGCAAGGTAGTACCCCTGACCACAGGATTCCCCATTACTCCCCCTTTTGCTGCTGGAAATATGAGGGGCCCTCCCCTGAATTTTTTTATGATGTTTACGAAGTTTGTTTGTTCAAATCAGTGTTCAAACTAGCATTTTTCGGGGCTTTCCGCGCAAGGAAGCTTGTGAACAAATCATCCAGGGACACTACAGGTAGGTCGCTTAGAAGTGATGATGTCCAGATTGGTCCGTCTGGAATGTCCCTGCAGATCCGCTGCTCCAAAACTGATCAGAGAGGCAGGGGACTGACAGTTAGGCTGAATAGGGCCGGAACACCAGAATTGTGCCCCGTCTCCGCGCTGGAGGCATACCTTGCCATGTAACCCTGCGCATCCGGCCCATTATTTAGGCATGCTGAGGGGGGTTCCTGACCACATATCAATTCACGACAGTCCTGAGGGCTGCACTGGCCAGCCTGGGTCTCCCAGCGGCAGACTTCGGAACCCACTCTTTTCGCATAGGGGTTGCCAGTTTTGTGGCGGCAGCGGCAGGGATGTCGGATCAGGGCATACGAGCGGTGGGCCAGTGGCAGTCAGGGTCATTCCAATCTTATGTCTGGTGTGTCCCCTCCTGCTGCCAGCACTGATTTATCTATTCCCACAGGTGCTCGCCCTCATCGCTGAAGGCAAGTCTGGATCATCAGGCACAGCCTGGTATGCTGGGTGGGCAAAACAGCCGGCCAGACCCAGTGGGGAACACAGCTCGGCGTATCGGCATGAGCAGAAGTCCGATTGAAGGGCTGCAGCAGCATGAGGTGGTATCATGCCCAGTCTCCAGGTGCCATGCAGCCCCCGCCAGATGTCATTGTCCTGCATTTAGGCGAGAATGACATACCCCAGTTGAAAAGTGTACAATTGATAAAAAACATCAAGAGAGATGTGTGGGAGATAAAGAAGCTCTTCCCGTCTGCTCTTATAGTCTGGACTGATCTGGTAGAGTGGATGTCTTGGGGCGAGGGAGTACACTCAAGGAAGATAGATAGAACCAGGAGGACCATCAATAGGGACATAGGCAGGTGGTTGGCAGGTGTAGGAGGGGAGCGTATCCATAACTACACCCTGTCGCATAAGCGGCCCAAGCTGTACCACCGGGATGGAATGCATCTGTCCCCGGAAGGGAATGGCTGCTACCTGGAGGCCTTGAAGAAGAAGCTAGTTTGGGTATTGGATCATTGTTAGGTAGGTAGGGGTCGGGTTCGTCTGGGCAGTCCAGGCGACCCCTTAGTAGCAGGGGTCCAGTACTGTGGTTTAGAGTTTACAATAGAATTAGAATAAGTGTGTCATTTCCTTAAGACATGGGGAGGCCATGCCTACTGCAAAAGCAGGGTACGGCAAATGACGGGGTAGCCTCCCTGGGAGGGGTGTCTAGCGAGGGCAGTAGGGACAGGTATAGTCCCCAGCCTGCAGGCCCCTTCCTCCTTACTCAGGTCCAGAAGGACTTGGTCCCCCTCACATGTGGCCTGTGCCGCGAAAAGAGGGGGGGGGGGGAAACGTGTTTGAGAATGGGGTGGTAATTGAGGGTATATCAAAACCACCCCTGTGTTTCTGGTTTGATGGACAGTTAAGTACTGGACCTGAATTGCACTAGGCAATTTGCCCCCATCTATTTTAATTATGTTTGACTTTAATAAAGGGTGTGGTCATGTAAACCCAGTCTTTGGTGTCCTGTCTCCTTTGGGATGCATCGGCAAAAGGTTGAAGGAGCTGGGTATGTTTAGCTTGGAGAAGAGAAGACTCAGGGGAGACATGGTAGCCATCTTCAAATATCTGAAGGGTTGACACTCCATAGAAGATGGAGCAGACTTGTTCTCTGTTGCTCCTGAGGGCAGAACTAGAACCAATGGGCTCAAATTACAATAAAGCAGATTTTGGCTAAACCTTAGGAAGAACTTAATGGTAAGAACTGTTCGACAGTGGAACAGAGTGCCTAGGGCAGTGGTGGGCTCTCCTTTACTGGAGGTTTTTGAACAGAGGCTGGACGGCCATCTGTCAGGGATGCCGTAGCTGTGGATTTCCTGCACTGAGCCGGGGATTGGACTAGATGATCTCTGAGGTGACTTCCAGCTCTAAGATTCTATGATCCCATCATTATCTGTCCTTGTGTGTAGGTGCCTGGAAAGTAGGGGGTGGGGCTGTTATATCCATTTGCAGCCTGCGACTGCCTCTAACTGGTGGTCTAGCTAAATAAGTTACACTAAGAATGTAACCTAACTCGGCACTTCTGAAATTTTCTCCAATAGCAAACTGACCTGCAAGGCTCGGAGGAGTCAGGAGTGGAACAATGATGTCAGCAGCAGTGTGTGTGTGTGGGGAGGGGGGCGGAGGGGACAATATGAATCATCTCTCTATCCGACCAGTAAGCCTCAGACATCTTTCCTTTCGTCTTTCAACTGCCTGCCTGAAAGTGTCCCTCAAATTGGAAGCACCCTTTCTCCTGCACCTAACAAAAGAACATCCATTAGCATCATCCATGCTACCAGTTAGAACAGAAAGAGCATCTAAGAGAGGGAGGCAAAGGACCATGCCTTCATAAAATGGCAGCCTTCTCCTCCTTGGTGTCTCATTCAGATCCTGGGACTGAGACTTATCCCCTGCCTTCCAGATTTCATGCCCTGCCCAATTAAACATGTCAGAATGAAGCTTATTCACTGAGGCGAAGACTGGAAATTAACATGAGATTAATTTAGCTCTGCATCCCCTAAAGGTCAAGGAGTTCTGGTATCCTAGCTGCTTTCCCAGCTTGGGGAAGCCGCCAGAGCGATTAGCAACATCCAACAGTCACTCTGAGCACTTCTCATTAAGCTCCTCTGTGAACAGGGAGCAACAGGCAGCGCTGCGCTGCACACATCTTTGTCTCCAAAGGGCCATGCTCAGCTCTCAGAAGCATTCAAGCCTCCGCTGACAATCACCAGCGCTTGCCCTCTCCTCCGGATTAGAATACTGTTGCTTTAAACAATGTCATGGTCACTGCTGCTGTTGCTAATGTGCAGGAATCTCTTAAAAATATTGATATTCAATTCAGTAACAGCCTAAGGCCAGAGCTGGTTTACTTGATAAGCTATTTTCCTTTGCGCTGTAAGTGCTTTGCTTCACAGATTAGCTGTTTAATTGAGAGCCAGGTGTCTAAACCCCCCAGAGGCTTCAGTCTTAGTGATGAACTGTCAGGAAAGAAAAAAGTCACCCCTCCAACCCCCCCTTCCCCGTACCTCTCCTTCTTTGCAGGAGGCTCTCGTTATTTCAGCGCAAAGATAACATGCAGCTTGGCTGTTATTTCCTCCTTATCGCACTTGTTCACAAATGGGAGACATGATTTTTCATCCTGTACTTTGGCTTGGCTCAGTAACAAGTTCCCCATAACTTGCTTTCTTGGAGAATTTATGTTCAGGGATTAATTTAAAAACAAAGACCCTAGCAAAGGAATACATCTAGGTTCCACAGGCACCAACCCCCTCTTCTCCACCATCTCTTCGATTAAATCACATCCCTCCTCTCCTCCAACCCTGCCACTCGCCTCCTTGACTCTATCTCTCTTCACCTCCATTGCTCAAAACATTGCACCCTTTCTGCTGCATATCATCAAACTGTCCCTCTCTCCTGGCCCCTTTCTCTCTGCTTTCAAGCGTGCCACCCTCTCCCTATCCTTAAAAATCCAATTCTTGACCCTTCCTCCCCTTCCAACTATCGCTCTATCTCACTCCCCCCTTCACTTCCAAGCTCCTGGAACAAGCTGTCTATACCCGCTGTCTTGACTTCTTCTCCTCCATTTCCTTCCTTGATCCCTAATCTGGCTTCCATCCTCCACACTCAACTGAGATTGCGCTTGCCAAAATCACCAAAATGAGAGTTGGCTTCTCACAGCCAAGCCCCAGGCTTCTATTCCAGCCTCTTCCTGCTTGATCTCTCTGCTGCCTTTAACACTGTCCACCTTCCACCTTCACTCTCTTTGCTCTGCTTCTGGGGCTTAGTTCTCAATTATTTCTCTCCCTCTCTTTCTCTAACCATTCCCTCAACGTCTCTCTTGCTGGTACTTCCTCTGCCTCCCTTCTCTTCTCAGTTGTCCTTGGCCCTCTTCACTTTTCGCTTTATACTCTATCCCTGGGCAAACTCATTGAATCTCACAGTCTCCACTGGTATCACCTGTATGCTGATGACACTCAGTTCTATCTCTCTAACCCCACCCTCTGCCCCGCCAGCCAGTCTTGCATCGCTGGTTGAAAACAGACAAGACAGAAGCCCAGATTAGCCCCCTCTGGATGGGTGGCCACCTGCTCATCTCTTAGGTGGCTGCCAGATGTTCGTCCACACCCACCACCTGCCCACCCACCCAGCCCCACTCATGGCATCGCAGATGAATGTGAGCCCGTGTGGCCGCCTCCCATCTGTTAGGTAGGTGGTGAGCGCAGCCTCCGCGCATGCAGGTTTGCCAGGACCATAGAGTCCCTCCCAAGTACACCACCCGTCTGTATGACAGAAGGAGAGCCATTCTGATGATAATCTTAGCATATCATAAGTTTTAGGTGTGCACAACTTTAATTATTAGATAGGCGACCAATGCCAGGCTACAGCTAGTGGAACTCTCAGACTCTGATCTCGCCACTGTCATCCATGCCTTCATCACCTGAGACTGGATTACTGCAACCCGCTCTATGTGGGGCTGCCCGAGAAGCTGGTCCAGAGACTGCAGCTGGTGCAGAATGCCACAGCCTGTCTCCTTACTGGGGTGGGCCACAGGGAGCACATGACACCTGTGCTCCGGGCTCTGCACTGGCTGCTTATAAAGCACCGGGCTAGGTTCAAGGTGCTGGTTTTGACCTTTAAAGCCCTTCACGGCCTGGGCCCTGCCTATCTGCGTGATTGCCTCACTCCCCATGTACCCGTGCGACCCCTGAGATTGTCCGTGGGGGCCTTTTTGGAGGTTCCCCGAGCGAGATGGGTGGCCACTGATGTGAGATCTTTTTCAGTGGCTGCCCCTGTGCTGTGGAATTCGCTCCCGGAAGAGGCTCAGTTGGCCCCCACCCTCCTGTCGTTTTGACATTTGTGTAAGACCTGGCTGTTCCGCCAGGCTTTTGGTGAGGGGGCGGGGGAGATGGGGTTTAAGAGGGAGGGTGTGTTTTTATTACTTGTTTTAAAATTTGTAGATTTATTTTTAAATGTTTTATTGTTGATTTTTTTTTTTGGTGTGCATGTTGTTCGCCGCCCCGAGCTGCCTTTGGGCAGGAGGGGTGGGATATAAGTTTTGAATAAAAAATGTTGCAATTCAAGGCAGTGTGCATGCTTGGCATTGCTGGTCTGAGAAGTCAAGTGATCCTGGCAAAGGAGGTGTATTTGTATCAGTTGTATAATTTTCTGGAGCAACACAAGCCCAGCAGAGGATTAACCCTTTGAGCCAAGGATACCGGCTGCAGGGGTTATTTATACTAAAACATCAGGCAGAGGAGGCCTGGCTGTGTCTGAGGTGGGTCTCAGCTGGGATGATCAAGAACTCTGGTATCACCAACTCCAAAGGTTCAAAAGTCACACGTCAGGCACCTAAAATCATGAGTGGCTTAAGAAAATCATGAGATTTTAAAAATTAAATTTGACATTCCTTTTATTAGTCTTATGGTTCCTGAGTCGTTAGGTTCTGTTTCCAAGGTTTTCTCTGACATCACAAGAGTGTAGAAACTTCCTGTTTGCTATATAAATAATAATGGCGTACATGTGATTCAACAACTCTTCCAGGAGGAGAGGAAAGAAGAAACAGCAGGTTTCAAGTGTGAACAGAAGGTGTGCAGCATTGATACATTTTGGGGCTGAAGGAGCTGGGGTTGGAGAAATAACAGAAACCTCCAAGCACTGATACAAGATGAAAGCGGTTGTTACATGCTTTACCACAACAGCCCACAATGTCTCATAAGAACCCAGGTGTCTGATTCATGGTTCATTCCACCAGCAGCACCTTAGGTGAACAAACCTATAGCAGCTTTCCACAATATCACTGAACCTAAGCAGGGGAGGCTGGTGGGTTTTGATGTTGGAAGGGCACTGGGGCAGTAAGGCTGGACCTAGGGGTGGAGCCTAGCCTAGGGGCGGAGCTTAGCCTAGGGGCAGAGCCAGCGATACGGTAGGCGGAGCCAGGACATAACCCAGCCAGCAGAAAGGAGTTCCCAGGGTTAACAATGGATGGACATTACATTACTTAATTCAGCAATTTCAATTAGGCAGGTTATATTCACCTCCTCTGCCAGGTTTAAAAGCAGGCAGATCACCAGACTAACAGTTACATCTCACAATTTCAAAACCTCAATTTTATCACAAACATCACATTTCCAGCATTTTGGGAGGGGAGAAGGAAAGCACTAATGCATTCATTGATGCACTGCTGCTGCTTTCCTTCACCCCTCCCAAGCATGAGTAGAGAGGCCATTTTGTCATCATGCAAACACAGAGCAACACCCTCCCCCCCAAAATCCCCCCAGTCTGTCTGTCCCCACAACATCCGCCCCCCCAAATACCCCCAGTCTGTCTGTCCCCACAACACCCCCCCCCCCCCC
>QEPC01006395.1:314494-343453 GCA_003113815.1 Sphenodon punctatus
CCCCCCCATTCCCCAGTCTCACACACCCTTTCCCCCTTCCATCCCAGGCCCCCAGTCTTTCTCCTCCTATGTTTACTCACCCCCCCTTCTCCAGTCTCCCCAGGTTGGGGGCCTGGAATGGAGGGGGGGAGGGTGTGCGAGACTGAGGAATGGGGGGAGGGTAGGTGCACAACCACCCTCCCCTCCCATTCCTCAGTCTCGCACACCCTCCCCCCTTCCATCCCAGGCCTCCCGTCTCTCTCCCTGAGTCCCCCCTGCGTTTACTCACCATCGCAGGGCAGGGGAGGCAGGCACCAGGCAGTTGAGTTCAGTGTTCAGCGGAGGCGCTCAGCGGTGAGATGTGTTGCGGCGTGCATGCTCAACTGAGTGAGTTCAAGCATGCATGCTGCAGCACATCTCGTCGCCGAACGCCTCCACTGAACGTCCAGGTGAAACTTTGCGTTGAGCCCATAGGGCTCAATGCAAAGCTGCCGTGAGCAGGAAATTTTATTTCCCAGCGGCGTGCTTGGACTGAACGCTCAGCTGCCCAGCGCACGCCCAGTCCAAGTTTGTCCCTTCTGGGACTCCAGACAGAGCGTTCACTGATTGAGCGCTCTGCCGGCTGAAATCGACATTGGAGCACCATGCTGCTCTGACTGCTGCTTGGCAAGCCAAGCAGTCAGAGCAGCGCGGCGCTCCGATGTCAATTTCAGCTGGCAGAGACAGAGTGCTCAGTCAGTGAGCGCTCTGTCGACTGAATGGCAGTGGCGCCTGGGGGGACGGGGGAGAGAGGGGGCAGGGTACTGCCCCAGGTGCCCTCAGGCGAGGGTCGCCACTGAACCTAAGGCAGTAGCTTCCCAGAAAATGCTAGCTGTTACATTGCGTCTTTGCCCCATGACAGAATGATGGCACAGGATGAAGTTGCATCAGGATGTGTTGTAAGTACAGGCTAATATTCTTTTGGGGCACTGTTTCAATAAAATGTCATCCCCACCTGCAATCATTCCATATGTTAAGAACAAAGATAGTAAAGGTGGAGAAAAAACCTATTAGTGCCTAATAGGTTAGTACTCTGAGCAGCAGGCAGGTAATTTAAAGGGCAGCAAAAGCAGTGTACGCTTTTATTTTCATTTCCTCCAATCTCCATGGACACCAGACTTCATATGACCTTAGTCCAGTGCTGGTTGAAGTAGTTGGAAAGTTTACTCTAAACCTTTAGTTCCTCTGGGATGTACTTGTGAGTGTTCTCTTAAAATCCTCAGGCAGGTGGAAGCATTGCTTAGGCTGTTTTTAAATGATACGTTTAGAATGTTCTAAGGGTTTTTAGGTCATTCTGAAGGTGATTGTCCAGTATCTAGATAACTGGACCATTAAAAATTGTGATGCTTCTGGGTGTTAGAACGTTTTTGTAAACCACATTTTTCAAGGTTTTATCAGAATGTTCTAAATGAAGAACATTACACAATAGTCATTTTTACCATCTGAATAGGTAGAACATTCTAATCCTTTAGACCAGGCATGGGGAACCTTTTCTGCCCCGGGGGTCACATTGAAAATTAGTATGAGCTCCGAGGGTCACATAGAGGCGGGGTGCTTAACAGGGGTATTCAAGAAAAAGAGGGCCCAGATCAAGGATCTGTGCTGTGGATCTCTCCTCTACCCCTGTGTGCATCCCCTACTCTCTGCCCCATTATCCTGAGCTGAGTTTTCCAGTACTTCGGGGTAGAGAATGATCAAAGGGCCAGATCCAGGCACTGGAAAGGGGCCACTTAAAAACTTGCCAAGGGCCACATTTGGTCCCTGGGCCTGAGGTTCCCCACCCCTGCTTTAGACATCCAGGAACTCAATACTCTAAAAGAATGTCACAACAGTGGTCTGATAGCCACAGAAACCAGACTGATGATGATTGATGATGATGATTGATGTCATTTTGACAAGTCAGGTGAAAATGAGTTTAGAGTCATTTAAAAACAGCTTCTATGAAACATGGAGGAAGCATTTGTTTCAGTGCAAGGTTCAAGGTTTGTTAGCTCTGTGGTGCGGTAGGGAGGCAGAGAATAACAGGTCACCCTACTCCACTAGATGATCTTCCTGGTGGATTTTCAGAACAAGAGTAGCATTTTCTAGAGAGTATACACTCAACCCATCCATAGGAAATATTCCCCAAAGAGGAAAGCACACACATGCATTTTTATACACACCACATATGAGATGCTGAAAACTATATTTATGGTATACTATTAACAGCTTTACCTACTTCCCTCCAACTTATCCATCTCCACTACCCAGTTACTAGCCTATCTGCATGCCTCATACTTTTCACTATATTCATAAGTTTTTATAAAGATGGATTACATGATCCTTATTTTACAGATGGAGAACAGATGCACAGATGGAGTAAATGACAATCTCAAGGAGACAAACGGAGTCTGTGGCAAGCAGGTAATTGAATTTGAGAGATTCGGGTTTCAGACTAGCGTCATACCAGCCAGAACAGCGTTCCTCTCACAGGAAAAGTCATCAACATTTCATACCTCCGAGTAGCTTGAAACAGCTGACATTAAAAAAATAAATAAATAACTTGACAGAGAAACATCTCCTTTCCTCCCCTCAAGACATTTTGGTGAACGTTACAATCATCCACTATTACAAGATTGTAACTATCCAAGATTACAGTGACCCTTGAAATGTCCAATATTCCACTCAAGGTCAAGTAACATGTTTCAAACTCTTATGGCCATGATATTAAAACACTTTATTTATTATTAATTATTATTATTATTAATTATTATGATCATTTATATGACTCAAGCAATGTACTTGGCACTGTACAATCATTAATTAGAGACAGGTCCCTACCCCAAGGGGTTTACAATCTAGAATGGACAAGGGTGAGGGGTACATAGGGAGAGACAGGGATTCATTAATTTAGTTGAGAAGTTGCAGGTGCATGTGCTTAGCTGAGTTACAGGGAAAAGGGAGACCATGAGTGGAGAAGGGAAGCAGGGCCGGTCCAAGGGTTTGAGGGCCATGTGCCAAGCCTTGCTGAGGGGCCCCAAAGGGTGGCCGGTCTGCCGGAGGCAAATCCAGCGGAACCTTATGGCTGGCAGAGCTCTAGGGAGGAGTTTGTACATTGTAGGCGGAGCCCTGCCAGAACTCTAGGGAGAGGCTTGTACATTGTAGGAGGAGCCTCCAAAAATCCATCAACAAAACGTTTTCAGCATTAAGATGTGATGGACAGAACATTAGTTTACACTGGGAACTCCTTGCTGCTGAGTAAAACCCTGCCACTTGGAGACTGAGAGAACCCTCCTACTAGCATCTCATCCAGTAAGTGGATGGGACTCCAGTAGGACAACTCTCTCTCCATCAGTGGTAGTGCCACAGCAGGATAAAAAAATCCTGTTCGCATATTTAAAACATACAAAACCTCTGGGCCACATCAAAATAGCTGCATGCTATTAACAATACCAGATCACACAAGCACATTCATATTTAGTAAAAATAGCATGTGAGGAGCCACTCGAAGAAGAACAGAAGGTTGCTACCTAGTAAATAAGGTTCTTTGAGATGGGTCCAAACATTATCACAACACCCACCCTTCCAGCCTCGCATGGAATTTTTTCCTTCTATTTCTAGAAAGGGTTGGAAGGAACGGTCATTCTGAGAGGGGAGAGCACTTTTTATACTACAGGAGCTCAAGACCATCATGTGGCTATTATTTGAATAGGGTGAGCTCGCACAACCCAGTTGTGAGAATGTTAGGTACCATCTCGAAGAACCTTATTTACAAGGCTACAACCTTCTGATCAGCACATGGGGAGGAGCTGTTTGTAAACAAACAGCTTTATCTACCAGTCCGATTGGTTGTCCCAGCTGCTGCTGCTGCAGCGCTACAGGAGGGAGAGGCAGGTGAGGGATGGGTGTGCCTGGTGGCAGCGGTGGTGGAGGGGAGGGGGGGCATGTGTCAGCCAGCAGGGGGGCCCAGGGCAGCAAAAAAACAAAAAACAAGACGGGACAGGTGGCCCGGTGGGCTTTGCTACCAACAGGGGTGGCAAAGGCGGCGTCCCACTCCGTCTCCAACCCACGGCTCCTCCCTCGGAGGCCGCCGTGGGGCCATGTGCCTGGGCGCTGGTGGCACATGCCTTGGGCTGGTCCTGAAGGGAAAAGGAGTCATCAGTGATGAGTCTATGGGGGGTTTCACATGGACAGCACCCCTGCCTCTACTCCACCTCACCCCTGGGTGACCCATCCATTTAAAGGTTGCCTCCCAGATGTGCACGCGGAGCAAAGAAGGCAGGCTGTTCCTGCTCTGGGACAGCACCACCAGCGGTAATCTGGAACATCCTGGAGCACTGTCAGTGGAGCAGGCAGTCCAAACTTGGGGCACCGGCCGTTGGCACCATAGCCCGCCACTGTGTGGTGTGGGGGAGAAGGGGCGCCACATGGGCAGATTGTGGCCCGCAGCTGCTGTTGGGTCATTTAAACCCAAGTAAACCAGAGATGGGACCCCCCAGTTCAAAAGAGTAACAAATAGGAAGTGTTTAAAACCAAAAAGTCAAAAATATATTTGGTTAAAAATCTATATGAACCCACTGAACCCTACAAACTCAGCCATTCAACCATACAAAGTTAGCAAAAAACCAAACATATTGATGCTAAGAATTGGTAAAAAAAAACAAAGCAATCAATACAAGACAGATTGGTGCTAAGCATGGCAGTGCTATGCACATCAATACTGAATGCTAAACATATTGGTGCTGGATCTTCACAAAAATGTTAATTCAAGTCATATCTCTGATATCTCAGCCTGGATGTCCCAACATCAGCTCAAACTCAACATGTCTAAGACTGAATTCCTTATCTTTCTTCCCTACCCTTCCTCTCCCTCTTCCCTGTCTATCCTTATTGATGGGGTCACCATCCACCCCATTCCCCAAGCCCGTAGCTTGGGCTTCATCTTCGATGCTCACCTTTCCTTTAAACCTTACATCGACTCTGTTGCCAAGTCCTGTTCGCCCTCCACAACATCGCTCGGATTCGCCCCTTTCTCTCTCTCTCCTCAGCCAAAACCCTTGTTCATGCCATGATCATCTTTCACCTTGACTACTGCAACCTCCTCCTTACTGGCCTCCCCCGCTCTCACCTGTCCCCCCTTATCTCCATCCAAAACTCCGCTGCTAGGGTCATCCACTCTGCCCATCGCTTCGACCACGTGCAGCCTCTCCTCTCCTCTCCTCACTGGCTCCTCCTTCCTGAACGCATCTTTCACAAACTCCTGGTGTTCACTTACAAATCCCTTCACAACCTGGCTCCCCCTTACCTCTCAGTCCTAGTCTCCTTACACACTCCTGCACGCACTCACCGCTCCTCTTCTGCCCCCTCCCTCGCTCTCCCGCATCTCCCCTGCTCCCCTAACTGCCTTCATCCCTTCTCCCTTGCTGCCCCCCATGCCTGGAACTCCCTCCCTGCCCACATCTGCCTTGCCCCCTCCCTCCGCACCTTCAAATCCCTCCTCAAAACCCACCTCTTCCTCACCGCCTTTCCCGACGCCTGTTAGAACTTCCCGCTCAATATTTACTGTCTGCCCTCCCCGCAGACTCCTGCCTAACCGCAACCAAGCCAAGCACGTGCACCTGAGACTTCACATCCGCTTGAATGTTATTTATCCTTTGTCTCTCCCTATGTCCCCTCTCCTTGTCTTCCCCCTCCATGTCTATTAGATTGTAAGCCGTAGGCAGGGACCGCAACTATCTTATTGTTCTGTAAAGCACCAGGTACACAGCTGGCATTATACAAATGCTAATAATAATAATAATAATCATAATTAATAATGCAAAACCGATCTTTAATCTTTGATCCAAGTGGAGTCCTCCCTCAAAAAAGAATGATGGGATATACCACAGTATCTATAAATTCTTTTCGAATATATATCCAGAGCTTAACCAAACTAATATGTAGCCCCACTACAATGTACACAGAATATCCCAATATCTATATTGAAGGGAAAAAAATAAGCAGTAGAACACTCTTAAAAAAATAACTTCTCCCCAATCAATACTTTCATTTAAGCCAAAAGGCATCAAACTCTTCAGTCTCAAAATCCATCTGATTTCTAATTTTAAAAAATATTTCTCAGAAGTATGAATAACAATAAAACAAAATTGAACATCATTTAAGGAGTGGTTAAGTTCCACAAAATGTTGTACTAGAGGTGCCATTAGCTTCCTGCAATTAATATTTGATCTGTGTTCAATGATTCTATCTTTAACCTGTCTTAATATGTTTAGCATGCAGTACTGATGTGCATACATAGCACTGCCATGCTTAAAACCAAACTGTCATGTATTGATATGCTTGGGTTTTGTTATTTTTTTTTACCAATTCTTAGCATCAATATGTTTAGCATTTAGTATTAATGTGCATAGTATTGCCTTGCTTAGCACCAATCTGTTTTGCATTGATCTCTATGCTTGTTTTTTTGCCAACTTTGTATGGTTGAATAGCTGAGTTTGTAGGGTTCAGTGGGCTCATATAGATTTTTAACCAAATATATTTTTGACTTTTTGTTTTAAGTGCTTCCTATTTGTTACTCTTTTGAACTTGTGTGTGTGTGTCCCATCTCTGGTTTACCTGTGCTTTGCTTTGCTTTGGGTGGGATTTATTGTCTCAAATTGATCATGTTTAGCTATGCAAGATCTACCCAACTGGAAAGAGACATTTCTTGGTTTTTCATTGCCATACACAGCACTTCCTTTTAATTTGGCAGATCCTAGGTACTAGCTTTAGAGTTGTAACATATACACAGAAACCCCATAGAAAATAAGCAAATAATAATGTAGCTACTGCTAGCCTAAGGTCATGCTGATCAAACCTTTGTAGCTTTGTATCTTGCAGTGATGAGTTTGTGAACCCCACTCCTCTTGAAATGTAGGACTTCGGATACATGATTGGGTGCATATAGACTCGAGTTATAACCACGCCTGGCTATAGGGCCATTCAGCCCTTTGTTAGGGCAGACTAGCAGAAGAGAGTCTTTGACTTGGCAGAGAGCTCCAGGAAGACTTTGGGAAAAACTGCAGATTGAGGGAACTGCAGACTTGGGGAACTCTCTGCTACTGGACTGAGGGCTTGTAGGGGTTATCTGTTTGGGGGAGAATTGCAGGTGCTGTCAGCTGCTTTTCATCCCCTTCTTCTCAGCCTGTCAACAGCCTGATTTCTATAACATACTGTAAGACTCCAGTCTCTCTTTCTCCTCAGAAGGAAATCAACCCAGAAGAGGCTCCCGTAAGCCTTCCCACCACTTGGAGAAGAGGAAGCAACAATATCTTTAATGTAGAAGTTGCTAGATGAGGTTACCTCAGCAAGTATGCTCCCACTGTGTATGCGTTGACATGGCATTTTACATTTTCAAAATGCTTCAGAATCATTAAATAACAAATCCTCAGAAACTTCCTGAAGTGTGGTGCAGTGGCTGAAGTACTGGATGGGCACTCAAGAGACCGGGAGTTTCCAGCTCTGCTAATGACCTCCTCAGTGACCTAGGGCAAATCATTTCACCTTTGTTTCCCTTTTTGCTCTGACTACAAGCTCTTTGGGGCAAAGAAATACTGTCTCTTACTATGTGCCTGTTCTGTGCCTAGTATGGTTGTGCTCTACTTATTTATTTTATTTATTTATTTATAAAATAACTTAATACCCCGCCCCTCCTGCTCCAAGCAGCCCGGGGCAGCTTACAATATTAAAACACATAAAAACAGTAAAATCATAAAGTACAATAAAAAGAGAGGCACCAAATCAAACTGCCCCCCTCCCCTTTCCCACCCTACACCCCATCTCCCTCGCCAAAAGCCAGGAGGAATGGCCAGGTCTTACAGATATGAAGGAAGGAGGGGAGATCCGGGGCCACACAGGCCTCCATTGCAGGGAGTTCCACAGCATAGGTGTGGCCACTGAGAATGCCCTCACCATAGTGCCCCCCCCAGGCCACACAGGGGACCTCGAGAAGGGTGCCCCCAGTGGACCACAGAGGCCACTCCAGAGCATGGACAGCGAGGCGGTCCTGCAGGTAAGTTGGGCCAAGGCCGTTTAGGGCTTTATAGGTCAAAACCAATACCTTGAATTGGGCCCGGAAGACTATAGGAAGGCAGCCAGTGCAGAGCCCAGAGCACTGGTGTAATGTGCTTATGGCGACCTGTCCCCGTAAGGAGACGAACCGCAGCATTCTGGTAGCCCCACGTAGAGCGCGTTGCAATAGTCCAATCTCGAGGTAATGAAAACATGGATGATGGTGGCCAGGTCACTATCTGAAACATACGGCCGAAGCCGTCGCACCAGATGTAACTGGCGGAAGGCACTCCTCACCACAGCCTCCACCTGGAGATCCAGGTGGAGCTGCGGATTGAGGAGCACGCCCAGACTGCAGACCTGGCATATGAGCGGGGAGTGGGGTGGACCCCATCAATGATGGGAACTGCCACATCCACTGCCCTTCCCACCACCATCACCTCCATCTTGTTGGGATTCAGCTTCAGTTGGTTCGCCCTCATCCAGTCCCCAACAGCCACCAGACATTAGGTAAGCACCGAGACTGCTGGGTCTGGGTCAGATGAAAACGAGAGGTAGAGTTTGGTGTCATCAGCATATTCATGACACTGCACCCCATACCGTCTCATGACTCTACTTATGGCAGAGCAAAAACGAAAAAATAAATAAATCCTTTTTATTAAAAAAATCACAATCACCTTTGAAATTTTGAAGCAAAAATAAAAAAGTTAACATTTCTAAATGTTGATATGTTGTTATAATTGCCATTTCATATTGAATCAATGTTGTACATTGAATCCTAATCACATGCCGAGTTTGTGAACTTTCTTTGTGATCTAGACTGGTTTGCCTCTCCATACAAGTCACATCTTTGACTCATTTCCAAATCATCCATCACCTTGCAGTAGGGTGTCCAGATAGGCACATTTTAGAGGACACGTATGAGAAATACAGCTTGCAGTCCTGCAACCTCTATTTTTCATAAGTGTCCTCTAAAATGTGCGTATCTGGCCATCCTACCTTGCAGACACACTAGGCAAAATACACGTCTGCTCAGCAACGTGCAACCCACAGGCAGCTCTGAGACTATAGGCAGGAACCTGTGTTTACTGTGTTTCCCCCATTGCTGCCAATGGGTGAACATGGGTCCCTGGCTATAGGAAATGCAGTCATGGCTGTCACTGAGGTTGGGGATTAGCTGGAGTGCTTGTAAGAGAAAATTGAGGAAATATTTATTGTCCACCCAAGCTGTGAAATTGTGCATGTGGGAGAAATCTCATAAACAGAGAAAAAGTGCCTCCAGGGAAACTATCAGTCAGAGTGGTTAATTCGCATCGCAGCAGTACAGAGATAGGAGGATGAGCACAAATAATTGTTTGGCTCAAACTTTCTCAGCCAAGAGGGAGGGATTCAGCTTAGAGAGGTGCAATCTTCATTGGTGCATGTGGACAACTCTGGTGTGTTTTGAAGACTCACCTGGAAAGGCCCTACTATTAATAGGGGATACAGACTCTTGAGTTATGAACTGGGAAAGGCATGTTTGGCTTCATGCTTCTACAAACCCTAGCTTCTTCTAAGTAAATGCAGAGCCCAAATATAGCAGATATTTACAGAAGCTCCACTTCTTTCAGAAGCTCCAGGACCTTTGATTGGAAATTACTTTACAATTCCTTCTGTACCAGCCAAACTAGCCTCCAAAGAGGCCATTACAGAACTAATGGCATCACCTTTTCAATGAGGGCAATCACTTTGAAGAAATTCCTTCTACTGCCCAATCACTCAGGGTCTCATTCTCACCTGAAATTAAGCTAAGCATGTACACCTGCAACTTCTCAACTTCATAAATTTATCCCTGTCTCCTTATGTTCTCCTCTAGGGGTGCTGCTACATGAGCTGGGTGGGCCCAATCCTCCCCGCGTGATCCGTGGTGGGCAATTGTAGTCACCACTCTGCAGAGTCAGTGCAGTGAGCATGGTAGATGCCCCCACCGCCATGGGGAAGCCGGGTGGGCTGATGTCGGAGGTCCTGTCATGCCCCAGGGTGCCCACCACAGGCGTGGGTGCCCAGCCTGGTCCCACCCCACTTACCCTCCCCTGTCCGACATACTATCCCACCCCTGGGACGTGGCCACCCAGGAATGGAGACAGTACCTGCCACTCAACCCCAACCTGGTGGACCTCGCCGTGGAGTGGGGTAGACAGGGACCGAGTCCATGAGCAATGGCACACTACTGTGCGTTGGGCAGCCTTACCCCACTTTGGGTAAGGCTACGATGGGCTGCATTCCCTGCATTTTCCTGAGGACACAGGGAAATAGCAGGCTGCTGCCCACCCTGCGGTGGGGTGAATGTTTGGGGGCCGCCGGGCATACAATCCACTGCATTGTGTGGTAACGGTGACCAATGTGGGGTTAGGCTGCCCCAACCATGATAGGCATGTTGTGTGGCTGTACCCTACCTCTTCTTCCCTTTCATGTCTTTCCTAGACTGTAAGCCCCTCAGGGCAGGGACCTGTCTCTAACTATTAATTGTATGGTGCCAAGTACATTGCTGGGGCTATATAAAGAAATAAATGATAATAATAGAAGTCATTAGACCACATCTGGCCCTGGAGAGATATTTTGGTGTCACTGCTTGCAACAAGAGGGTGGGCAACATCTGTTTGGGACACTTTAGGTCATAGGTTCCCAGACTTTAGGCAGTGACCAAGTGGGGATCACACTCTCTGTGGAGGAGACCACAACCACAACAGATAGTCAATATACTTTTAATATTTTTGTTACTGTTCGGGGGGTCACAGGTTTATATTTAAGTCTCAGAATGGTATATCAGATACAAATATTTGGGGAATCATTGGTTTAGGTACAGCTAATCTTGTCTCAATGCAGGGAGATGGACTAAATAATCTTTGAGGTCCCTTGCAGCTCTCTATTTCTACAATAGTTTAATTGTATTAGATATTCCCTCAAAAATGCGCAGCATAAGTTTGGCAGAGCTAGTTCTGAAGTGGGAACATTCTAGCTTGTATCAGACCAGCAACCTGGAAATAATGTATTTTCTTGAAAGACTCACTCTTAGTATTTTCATTTGAGATTCCCCAAAAGGCAGTCCTGGTTTCACAGAATTAGTTTAATAATTCTTACATCCTTTAAAAAAATTTTTTTTTTTAATAACTTCTTGCTCCCCCAACAATTCAAGAAGCATGTGTATCAAAGACACTTTCCCAGAAGACCAAAGAAATGTTGTGCATTTTTCTGTGATTCTTGTTTGTTTGAGTTATTGAACTAAACAAGAGTGAAAGGGGTCTTTGTCCATCATCTGGAAGAGATGTTGAGACCTTCAAGCATTGTGGGAAGGGGTTGGTGGGGACTCAGAAGTTATTAAAACGCCTGTAGTGCTTGTTTAGCTTTGAAACTTCTGTGCTGTTTGGGAAATCACTCTGTAAATTTTCTTGAGTCTCTAGAAATAAGGTTTTTAGAAAACATACACAAACATATTATGTACACAATGGTGTGCATATCTACAATTATTTATATAATGTTTTTAGTGTTCAAAGTGCTTTACAATCCTTATCAAGTTCATCCTCACAACACCCTATGAGATAGGGTCATTATTAATCCCATTTTACAGATAGGAAACTGATAGTGACTTGCCAAGGCCACACAATAAGTTTATGGCTAAGAGGGGATTTGAACCCTGGCCTCCCAGATCCAAGTCAAACACTAGGCTACATCACTGCCACAGAGGTGATGTCAGGAGGGAGCAGGTGTGACCACACAATGCTGGTGAACAAGCTTTCATACAGGGTGGATCATTCGTTCATATCACTATTACAAATAGGGATAAATACGTCAAATGAACAAATTATCAACCTGTATGAACAGGATGGTTTTAATGATAGCCCCTCATCCCCATCTCTTTTAAATGAGCCACAACTAACTACACCCACAGTGTCTTGTGTGAAGAAGCGCTATACCCCTCAGCTTGATGTTTGGGGGTGCACCCGGCCTCTTGCCAATCCAAACTCTGTCAATCCAGGAAAAAAATGAGTATGCAGAGAGAAAGCAGTAGTAAAATGGAGCAGAACCACACCAGGGTGCATTAAAGTGCAACCCTTGCAGGGCATCAGACAGAAACTAAATCAAGCAAGGCATCATTACGGAGTGTAAGATTGCTCCCACCACATATCAAAGGGACATGTTACCAAAACTTCATCATTAGCCTGATGAAGCAAGTCCCTGAATGTACTAGGCCCAAACAGGCAGTGTCTCTCATTCCAGAAGGAAGGTTTCATTCAGTCCCACTAATCAATTGTGCTTTATGGTGTGTCTGATGCGCTGTAAATTTTTACATGGTTACATCCGCACACAGTGCCATTTCAGTCCTGTCACAGGCACTGCATGTGGTAATAATTAATTACACATTTGCTCATGTCAGTTGTTCTTGAAATGCCGGGGCCGCAAAGTGTGTGAGCCTGTTGCTCACTCAGACAGCTGCCCTCCTGCTCTTCATAAACTTGGGAAAGGTTATCTCTCTATTGCTGTTATTGCTAATAAAGAATATTGAATGTCGTGAGTGGGCTGAAGGGGAGGGGACATCCTGAACTTGTGTTTGAGGAGAGAGAAAAGAATAGTTGGTGCAGTAGAGTGAGGATCATTGAAAAGATGGGAAAAGCACTGGAAGACCAACACTGACATACTGGAGAAATAAGATTGTTCCTAAACAGCAGTATCCCTGGGGTGGGTTCCCTTAAATAGAAAGAACTGGTTAAGTGTCCAACTGCCATTTGCTCCTTTGAAGATTTTGGCAACCTGATTCCATTGTATACTGTAGGCAGAACTAGAAAGTTTCGAAACCAGGGGAGAATACTAAGGGTCAGACTGAGTTTAATAGGCAATATCTGCTCTTGGGTGCAGTGTAGGTAGGTACCTTTAAAGCTCCCCCACAAATAGGGAAAGAATGCTTATTGCTACATTTCCCAGAAGAGGATTAGCAATTTTATTGCACCTGTTCTCTAATTTCATAAAAGGGATGATGTCCTTCAGAATAGACACCTAATGTGTCAACAAAGGGTTCTTTGTGTCAGAGGACAAATCTTCTCCCTTGGGGTCTGCAAAGTTCCAGTTTCCTCCATTTAGCACAAATGGAAGTTTATAAGCTGGTTTCACTATAGGGGCAGACATTCAGCTGTTCTAATAGAATGTAGTATAACCCCACTCCACCCTCCATGGAACATGTTGGGGGACAATTTAGTTCTCTGGATAAGAACCTCCTATCTTATTCTTTGTAAGCGCCAGGTACATTGCTGGCGCTATATAAATGTTTATAATAATAATAATAATATTTAGGAAATTTGGTGCTGATCAGCTGCTTCGCACCGTCAGTGCTAAACAGCTGTTCAGTGCTGCTGAAACGGCTAAACACAGTCTCTGGCACTCAACAGCAATTTAGGGTAACAAATGAGATGAAAGCCCACCTAGGTGGGTGCCCACCTGCTTGTTTATTAGGTTTTTGCCCCCCACCAGCCACACTGGTTAAATAACCTCATTCGATAGCTGTTGCATGAACAGTTCTCCTCTGCTTCAAATTATAAAACATACATACAAAATCAACAGGAAAGGGGAACACACTGATAGGAAGTCGTTATATGGCTCAATTATTTTTAGGGACTCCAACCAACGTTTAATATTTGTTTCCTAAAACTAAATTCTTACCAAGTATCCTCACGTTTCAGGCATGCCCTCATGAAATACTGTCTGCCTGTGGGTTACTGCTGCTATCCATTACTGTGTATGTATGTGCAGTTACCTCTTCATCAGGTACCTTGCATGGACCTCATCATTGTAAGATCTAAGCACTTCAGAAACCTATTAATATATTAACCTCTCTATTGTGTAGGATAGGGAAAGGCTATTATCCCCATTTCTCATATGGGGAACTGAGGCATGAGGTAGCTTCAAGTTTGTAGTTTTATAGATTTTGAGGTCAAGTGCATTGCTGAGATCAACTAGTGTGATCCCTTCAAAGGGAGAGGTCACAGAATTTTTTCCAGGTAGTCCTACATCTAGCCCAGTACGGGCATGTTGCTGAGAAATGTGGTTGAGAGGGGTACTTGTGTAGATGTATTTTATTTCCAGGTTAAATAACCTCTCTCGAACAGTTCTCCTCTGCTTCAAATAAGCTACTCCCTGTTTACCTTCTTATGTTTCACCACTGAATAGGACAATGGAGGCATTTCTCACTGCATGATTCTAGAAGTCACATCCAGCAGAAGACCACAGAGAGGGCAATGTGCGCAGGGTTGCCCAAAATGAGACCCATAGGGGAGGCCAAAATGAGACCCATAGGGGAGCCTGGGAAGCTGTGACAGTGTGCTTGGAGGGACATTACTTCCTGGGGATATAATGCAAACACCGCCACACTACCCCAGAGTAAACTACCTTGAGGGAGAAAGAATCGCAACTGGGCCTGGAGGACCTATCCTGGGCATAGTGTCCCTTACATCCTCGGTTCTTTTCCAGTAGCAGAATACTGTTGGGTAGGGCTAAGGTAAGTGCTTCATGGACAGAAACCTTAACTGGTCGTTCACATGCTGAAGTTTACACAAGGAGGTTGTCGCACAGCCAAGAAATGACCACGGGTCTCTGGAGTCCCATTCTAGTGAGCTACTGGGCCACTCATTCTTCCAGCTTCCTTTAGGTAATAGAAATAAAATAGTACAGTGATATCTTTTATGGACCAATTACAGACCGTGGAGTTATGCAAGCGTTTGGATCTCACAGGGTCTTTCATCAGGCAGGATTTATTTATTTATTTATATGCTGCTCATCCCACAGTGGCTCAGGGCGGCTTACAACACATAAAAAATACTATAACAACAACAACAAAACAATAATAAAATTCCTAAAAAAAAACTTTGCTCAGTCTCCAGTTCTAACTCCTGACTCTCCCGATGACGGACCCTGTGAGGTCCAAAATCTTGCATTCCTCCATCAACTGGAGTTGGTCCAATGAAAGATATCACAGTACTACTTTATCTCTATTACCTATAACTGGGACCAGCACAGCAACCTTACTTTCTCTATCTTCTTTTAGAGCAGCCTGCAGACTTCATTGCCTGGCTTGTCTAATTGTTTCAAGGTTTTTTGTGGGGAGGATGGAAATGTTTGAATAGAATGGGGTGCTGGTGTCAATGGGTATTTTTACACACACATTTCTCCTGCATGTTTGCTGTTACATCCTGAACTTTCTGTGTGTCTAAATCACTCACCTAGATCTTAAACATCTGGCTCTTTGAACTTCTGCATAGAACTTCTCCCAGAACTTTTGTGTGTAAAAAGTTCTCCTGGTAAACTGCTTTGCTCCATGCAGCTCTAGTCACCTGGGCTGCTTTTAGATGTGCACGGCGAATACGCTGCATACAATCACTCTGTGTGTAAATATTCCACGTGTGGGATTTAGGGCTCTTTTAGACGAGCGGGTCGCCATTGCGGGACCTGCTCGCACGATATTTCAAAATCCCGCGAGGCCGGATTACATGAAACAGAAGTAGGGGATCATGTGCATGAAAGGCGGTTGCGCATTGTTTGCAGATCGCGAATTAAATACCTCACAATCGAGGTATTTAATTTGCGGTCTGCTAACAATGCATGACCGCCTTCTATGTGCATGATCCCAGACTTCTGTCTCATCTAATCCCGCCTTGCGGGATTTTGAAATATTGGGCGAGCCGGTCGTGCGACGGCGACCTGCTCTTTTAAAAGTGCCCCGAGAATGTTTTGCTGAGCACTGAAATGGGGTGGACTTGGAGTGATGGGGGAGATTTGTGGGTGCCCAATACCCCCAGACAATTAGGCTCTTCACTGCATCTTTCCATTGTTTGATTACTATGTAAGTGGCTAAAAGAGTTTTTATTTTCACTTTTAAAAATCATACATGGGCTGAGACTCTCTCTAAGAAATGCAAGAACTGAGGCAGTTCTATGCAAATGACTGAATACAATATAGTGCAGGGTGGGGAACCTTTTCCATCCCCAGGGCCACTTTGACAAGCTCCAAGGGCCACATACAAGTTGGGATCAGGGTGCTCTGTCCCTTATCCTTGAATGCATGCCCTCATTTCTGCTCTCTTCTCCTGAGCTCAATTTTTCAGTGATTGGAGGTGGGAACTGGATCCAGGGGCCAGTTCCAGAAACTGGAAAGGGGCCGCATAAAATCTTGCTGCAGGCCACACATTTAGTCCCTGGATTCGAGGTTCCCCACCCCTGATATAGGGCATACTTGTGTAGCATAGAAAGCACCATCTCAGACTGGAATCCACAAACCATTTACTCTGAAATAATCCCACTGAATCCCTATGGTGTCATTTTTAATAGTTATCACATTCTAGAAAAACAGAGAAATGTGTGTCTCAGTCAAAAAACATATGGCCAGTTTCTGCTCTTTTTTACAGTGATGAAGCCTGGAATAACTCCACTGAAGTTCCTGGAGTCACTCTGGCTTTTCAATGGTGTCAAAGAGAGTTGAATCTGGCTCCCAGAGTTCATGTATCAAACTGATGCTGAGACCTCATTCACACTGTTTGTTCCTTCATCTGTGTGTGCCTTGTCTTGTAGAAACGTGTTCACACAATTTCTTTGCATTTCAGTACCTGACCCCCACCCCTTCCACTGGGTGACAAAACACTGGGGATCATCAAGGAGAACAGGAAGTAGTAAGGATTTTACAGAACGTTCAGAATATGGGTTTGTGTCATTACCCACTCTAAAGAATGTTGTCTGAACGAACCCTTCAGCTTATAGTTCTGTATTCTAGTGCTTGCATCATCCCACAGGCTCTTAAAATAAGCTTTTAAGTGTCAATTTGAGTGCTAAGCACCCTAACTGAGCACCCTTGTTTGACAATTGGCCCATGATATGTATCATACTTTCATGAGTGCTGCCTTTTGAATTTCTACAACTGCAACAAAAAGACTTTTCAATAGCTTCCACTGCTAATCGCCTCAGAACTCTCTCTCATATGGGTTAACATTCTTTTTGACAGAGGCAAAATAAATTTTAAAGGTCAACTGAATCAGATAAGCCCATTTTGGCAGCACTTTCATACTTGGAATTCCATGGGTAACATTAGGTTATGTTAGCAAAAGGGGAAAAGAATTCCTTGGAGGAAAGAATCTGTACGAGGAAGGAAGAAAAAAAAGAGAGAGAGAGAGAAAGAAGATGAAAAAGAAACAGCAATTAAACAGAATGTCATCCATAATCCCATTGGTGCAAAACCTGATTATTACCTACTGGGCAATGGACAATGGTACATGTATTAATCTCATTAAAATCCTTTGGTGCAGTGGCTGATAGCCAGCTCATTAGAGTGCTACCAAGATGATCATTAACAGCCGGCCATGACTAATTTCTCTAGAATTACTTTGTAATTCTTTATCAGTCACATCCTAATAGGCAAACATGATGCTCTCCCAGCCCCCCTGCACTCCACCCGCGGAAACCCATTTCCCACTCACATACACCTTGGAGACAGCTTCTCAGCAGCAGCCTATTGACTTGATGGTAGTTAATGAAGAGATGTACCCGAAGCTCTAATGCTGTTTTAACTACAAGTGATTTATTTAAGGGGAAAATGGAATCTCTGACAAGTGAACTTTCTCAGAAATTTCTCAATTGTGAAATTGGCCTGACATATTCTTGAGTTTTTAAAGTCAATTTAATGCTGGTGAAAGGAGCTGTATTGCTATTCAGCCCTGAAGACATGTGCTCAGAACAGGCACCGAATAACCAGCATCAATACAAGTGTCTGCTTGTCTTCCCCTCCCCACCATCTCAAACATGACCCATCCCGAACAGACTGCTGGTGTTTTTAGACATGTGCCTCCCCACCCATTACCCACCGTGGGTGGGGAGGTGCTTGCCTAAAAACACCCTGTGTCTAAGGGTGTTTTTAGACAAGCACCTCTCCACCCACTACCTACATGTTGCAGGGCACCTATAAAGCACCACTGCAGCCCTGTAACATGCATAATGGGTGAGGAGGTGCTCATCTAAATCCCCTTTGCTGCCAAAATGGCGGTGATGGGGCATTTGTTGTGCCCCCCCCAATTGGGAAAGGAGACGCACAGATGGAGGTCCACTGCAGGGAGGCTTGCTAGAAAGTCTCCCCGCTGTGTCATGAGGGTTGCCGGGGCAACTGTCCTGTAGCAAGGCTGTGCACGCGTGTCTCGTTGGACCTGGAGGTTCCACCCCTGATAGAAGGGGCGGATCTTCTGTGGCCACGTGTAAAGCTGAAGAGTCAGCCCCTCTCTCCTCCCCTCCAGCACTGTGGTTGTCAACTGGTCACCATTAGGGGACTGAGGAGGAATTTTGGCGGGCAGCCTTCTTGGAAAGGGTCGCGTGTTTGGCCTCCTCAACAGTGCGGAGTAGGCTAAATAGACTGATGATCCAATTGATGGCAGATTATTCTGACTGGTTAACTAATTCGGCACCACTACAATGGCTAATTAAATAGGGTAATTGGATGGACAAGGCAATGTTGAACAGGAATTTAAGGTGAACTAGGATCCTGATAATGTAATATGGAAATGGGTGTTATTTGTCGCACTGAGCAGGGGTCCAGTATGCCATGATAGGATTACTAGGGAGGTTAATAGGGTATTAAGAGTCATCTCCCTAAGAGATGGGGAGAGGACATACAGTGTAATGCGGGGCACAGCATGCACTGGGGTTATCCCCCTGGGAGTGATGTCGTAGCATGGCCTGCAGGGACATACACTGTCTTTGGGCCTTGCGGACACCTCCCTCTTTACTCGTGCCCAGAGATGGGCTTGTCTGCCCCCCCCTTCGGCCAGAATGATGTCGAAGGACGGGATGTTGGTTGTTAAGGGACTGTCAACGGAAGGCACATCCGGGCAGGACCTGTGTTAATAAGTTATGTTAGTGAGTTGGCATACTGGACCCAAAATTGCTTAGTGCAATTACCCACCGACCTTTAAGTTTGCTTATTGAATAAATGAGTGCGGCCAGCAGTTAAACCAAGAGTGTCTCTGAGTCTCATTGGGGTGCGTCAACAAAAGCACCCTAAGAGATGATGGCTAGTTCAGTCCCCACATTTGCTTTTTTGGGATTCTGATATTATTGCCAGCAAGAGGGGATGGGGGCAATTATTATCCACTACAATGCTGGTTTATACAGTGTGAACACCTGTCTGCTAGGGACTAATGACTTTCACTGATGACTCGGGGAGATTTTGGACCAATCACACCCCTCATGTCCATGTCAAATCCGCAGCTGAAGAGGCGACTTGAACCTCAGATTGCCAACAGCCATCTGGAAGATTTAGACATGTAGCACCTATTCAGTTTAATCTACTCCCAGTACCCAGTAGGGGCCCAAATTAGTCATCAGGTAGCGCACAGCAGATTGCTGAGGGCCACCTCTAATGATGCAACATCCATGTAAGCACTAGCCTGAGTTGACAAAGGAAAAGGAAGGATTATAAGTCCATCAGGAAAACCTAGCGCCCTTCATTGTTTGCCAGAAGTGGTGATTGGTTACTGGGGGAGGTCCATCAGTTGTTAAATCAGCTATGTGGGAGCCATGAACACAGGGAATTGCTCCAGTTTTTGAAGGAGCTACTGCCTGTGTTTTGGCATGTAGCCAAACTGATGTTCAGGTGTTTCCATGAATACACAGACATGGGTGTGGGACCATAGCAATGTGGCCAATGAAATGTGTGAAAATACACTTCCTCTTCCTCTGGGCTGGTTAAGTATGTGGGTTATGCATCGATTTGTGACTTTGATTTACCAGTTAACATTTAGCTTTTACTTTGTGCCTGTGCTCTATTGTATTTTCTCTTTTCCAGCTGTAGCATATGCTTGTTTCACAGCAGCAGTGCAGGCCCCTTTGAATGTCTGTTTTACTAGAAAAGGGAACAGACCTCAGACCTCCACTTCTGAAAGCGTGGCCTTTAAACAGTTCTTAAATAGCAGCTTCAAAGGATGGAAACGGGTGAATCCGTCTGTAGTTAAAAGACCAGACAGAGGCATGCTCCCAAGAGGCCTCACTGAGGCAGCGCGACATTGACAAGAGTTGCTGTCCGAGCACAGTGAATGTGATTAGCAAGATGCTCTTTGCCTCGTCTCTCTCTCTGTCACTTTGATAATGTGCATTGTATGTTTCGATGCAGAAGGCAGGCTCATGGTGGTTGGGAGAACAGGAAAAGCGCAGTTTGCTGGAGCTTTAAGGCAGTTATTCCAAGGCCATCTAGCAGCACTGGGCTCTGCACTCTCTCTTTTCCTAGTAGCTATTGGCAAGGTTGCTATATCTGCATGGGAAGCAATGGGAAAGGTGCATATTGCAAGGAAGGAGGCTATACAAAGAGCCTGAGAAGCAGTGGCCATTATTTTTCTGCTAACTATTCAGCTAACTGGTACTTAGCTGATTAGCTTTCCCAAATAGTTTTACTTAAAAGCCTTCATGTTATGTCTTACTTGTCTCCTGCTGGCATGCAAGAAGGTAATTTGGTGTCTCCCATGTGCTCAACCCGTGGCATCAGGGTGCAGAGGCACCAAAGCAAGGATTAGACTAGGAAAGGGAGGAGGCAAAGGGTTCAACCACACAAGCTGTGGAGGGCCCAATTCCACATGGCCCCATGGTGGACAATCGCCATCATCACACTCGGGGCCAATGTGGGGAGCAGGACACACAAGCAGCCCTCCACCTCTGCGAAGAAGCTGGGTGACTGGGCTGCTCTTGGAGCTCCCACCACTGCTGGGGCAGGCTGAGGTGCCGGCCACATGAATGAACAGGTCCCTGGCCCTGGCCCGGCTGGCCTCTTTCCCCTGGCATGACCAATATTCTGCCCCCAGCCATGATGTGGCTGCGCGCAATGGGAAACAGTGCCTGCTATTCAAGGCCCTCCAGTAGTGGTGGGGCAAGCATGGGCCAGGCACGTGAGTTGCCTTGCCTTGGGCAGCCTTATCCCCATGTTGGGTAAAGCTGCTCTGTGATGCATCCTTGGAATTTTTCAAAGGATGTGTCACATAGCAGTCAGCTTCTCACCCCACCCTGGCATGGGGGAACATTTGGCGGGCACTGATGACATGATGCACTGCACTGCATTACATGGCCTAGCTGCTCAGAGTGGGGTAAGGCTACCCAAGGCATGGTAGCCTTCCCTAGATAAAACCTCTCCATTGGGAAACTCTCCCTGTAACCAATCCTGTCCACCAAAACACCTGAGTGAGACTGTCATCCTTTTGAAGTATAGGGCCAGAATGCAAGAAGGTTAAGGAGGGTGGAAGGGACCTTATTTCACTATTTCTCCTTCTTGCATGTGGGAGTATCCACAGTTAGGGAAAGCAAGAGCTTCTAGCACCCCGAGGGGGAAGGGATGGTGGTCTGTGGACTGCCTTCCTCTCAGCATTTGTCAGTTGAGCACAAGAGGGAGTCTGCTCTAAATTTCAAAGGGGTGAAGTAGCAGATGTAGTACTTCCTCTGTGCTCTGGGAATTACTTGCAGGTGGATTGGTGCCATCAAGAATGACAAATGTCTGACTTGGTGGGGCAGCCTACACCAGTCATCCTCAACAACAGCCACAGGGGAATTTAGAGTTCTTGGAGCCCGGGCACAAGCAACATTGCATTGGCCCTTCCCCTGCCTGCCCCATTAAAAGACAATATCTAGCCTTCTCACCCAACTCATCCTGCTTGCCAGATCCAGGACCTTGCATGCTGCAGATCTGCAGTTCTGGAACTTGGAAACACAGGCAAGACAACAGGCAACTGCACTTGAGTGCTTCTGGTGCAGGAATCCTATGCTTGCAACAGTGATGAATATGTTACAGTATATTTTGGCTGGGGGGTCCCTGAACAAGGGTCCCACAGACCCTTGAGTTAATCCACCACTGACAGGAGTTCATGCCTAATTAATATATATTTCCTATGAAGACATGGCATTGACAGATGTATCCTAGAGGTGTGGGTTTATCTCTGTGTCTGAGTTCTCTCTCATTTCCCATCCACAGAAAGGAGCCTGTTTTTAATAATATTTAAATGATAACAGAAGAGTCAAAACACTGAAGTAGGATGATGAGGGGTTGACTAAAGTGTGTGTCAGGGGAGCTTGTAGCCAATAAGCCAGAGACTATCAAAATCAGTTTTTTATTTCAGACACACTCCATTCTGCATACCAGCTAAACAAAACTCTAGCCTCCTGCACACACAGTCTCCCCAAGAGAGGGAATAATTCATACATTATAACATATATTAGTGACATCACAGTGCATTGGGCTTAGGAACTGTGATGGGGAGTGTGGAAAAATGCCAGTAGGTGGTGCTATACATCTGATACACCCACTGTGTTTCTCCAAATCTCTGACCAGGGGTTCCCATAGTTGGCAAACCCCCCAAAACCCTTGATATTCCACTGCCACCACCTACGTGTCTCCCCGCAGGCATTCACACCACTCAGGAAATGTGAACCCCCAAAAGGCATAAGCCTCATAGCTTCCCAAAAGCACTCCCCTTTCCTGGCACTCTGTTCCTGGGATTTCCTCCTCTGCGTTGGAGGCAGATCCCCAGAGCTACCCACAGGAGGCTTCCCTTGGTTCCAAATCTGTTGACCCCTAGTCAAATTTCCCCCTCTTTCCTTGTCTTAGTAGTGAGGCTTGGCCACCCGGCCCAAAGGAGGTGTTTAATGGTCAGCCAATAACACACACACACATACCCAGTAGGGTAAAAAGAAAACTTAGACTTTACTGATATATATAAAAAATAATAAAAGCATAGAACTAGGGGTGATAACCCTTTGAGCAATCAGAGTCAGTCCTGTGGACATAGTAGCCCATTTGGAAAGCGTCTTTCTATAAACTGTAGCTAGCAAGTACTCACACTGGTTCTGATCAGGTCTCCATAGGGGATGGTTTTCCTATGGGGTCCAAGTTCTTCTTCTGGCAAGGCCAGAGTTACTGTTAAGCCATATAGTCCATGTGTGTCTCCAGGCAGGAAGGTCACCAGCCTAGCAGCGTGTGCTAGAGATATCTTTCAGTGAGTCCAGAGAGAGAGTCAAAATGCCTGTGCTGGTCCTTTTAAGGCATCCTTGACCTACGTTCTGATTTGTCCAGGAGGGTCAGCTGGCTTCAGCCCAGCAGCCCCTCTCCTTCTATGATTCGATCATCCCACATCACCTGTCTTAGGTGTAGAGTCCCCCTCCCTTAGGAATTCCAGGAATGAGGAAGTCCTGAACAGGTGCTTGTTGGGGCCTGGGCTTTGACTGATCCAGGATCGCAGTTTCAGTGAAGGGGGGGCAGTCAGAGGGGGGTCTTTGTCAGGGCAAGGGCATTTTGCCACAGGGAGGGCCCTAGGAGAACATAGAATAGAATAGAATAGAATAGAATAGCATGGCCACTTGTGAGCTCTTTGCACATGGTCATTTGTGTAGTATTGCTCACAAATTGCAGGTAGAGTGCACTGCTCTGATATTGTAGGCTTGGTTGTGGATAAATACTAAGTGGGCATTATTGCTTTATATTAGATAAAATATCAGTGAAATATTTGTACTGAAAAGACGTCTGTAATTATGGGGATTTGGCACCCAACTTCATTTTATAATGGTACATCACATTTCAAGCCACTACTGACCTTGACGAGGTCCCTTTAAATAACCTACACTCTGAGCTCATAGGAAGCCTCTGAGCTTTTCAGTATCCTCCTTTCCCTCCTGTACTGGCACCCAACCGGGAAGCCTGCCAGTTCCCATGTGCACACTTGGAGAGGCTGCTGCCTTCCCAGAGTGCCTGTAGTACGGCAAATCCTCCAATTAAACAGCTATTTGAAAAATGTCAGGCAGGAGGCCCCAGAGCAAGATTTTTCAGCTATGTTCCCTTCCCCCACCAGGGGCTCTCAGTTCACAGCTGACATTATTCTCACTGACACAATAGTCATGGTTGGAGTTCTCTTAGACCAGACAGTGTTGTACACAAGCACACCGCAATATAACAGCACATAGAAAGGCATGCATTGGCATCAGAGACTTGTGCACCTTTGAGTGCATTGTGGAAGTACAATGAGATGGTCTAGTTAGGACTTAATGGATACCCCAGAAAAGATCAGACTTTGGGTGAAAATAGCCTTAACATTTCTTATGCTTGTTGCAGGGCTGCAGAGGGCATCAATACAGCCCTGCAACATGCATAAGAAATGTATTAAAGTGGTGTTAAAGTGGAGTTAGCATTATGTCAGTTTTCACTATGTGTGAATTAATCTGGGCCCTAGACCACCAGTGACAACTGTATCACTGGTCAGTGCCCAGCATTCTCAGCAAAGCACCCCTTTTGACATCATTCTCTATTTCCACTATTAACAGGCACCCCAGACCTTCCCTCCTTAATACATGTGAACATACAAATACACACACACACTGAACCATCAGATATTCATTCCCTTCCAACAGCCTGCCTATCTCACGGAAGCTTCAAAGTGGCCCACCAATCTTTGCTGCTAAGGAGTCCTTCTCCCTCCGTATTCTTACTTTGAGAGGGACTTGAAAATGAGCTCGCTGGTCTTCTCGCTTCCCTCCATCAAAAGAGCAGAGTCACTTCCTTCACACAAATACAGAACAGAGCAGCATGCAAAGACAGGGAAACATCCCTTGGATCCTGCTAATGACGACGTTTGCTGTCCTCTCTTCAGTCTGTGACTTGATCGCAGGAATCATGGGATGCATGAATCGGCCACATTAAATGCTGCACAAAATGATATATATTTTGCACATCTCTAATGAGACACAAAACCTGTCCCCCAAGCTCAGAATTTGCCACAATTTTTTTTAATTCCCCTCCCTACATTCAGCATGCCCAGAAAAACAGAGCCAGAATGTGGGGAAAGTGGAGACTGGCAAATAATAATAATAATAATAATAATAATAATAAATAATGACGTCTCTAAACCACAGGGGCTGTGATCTGCCTCTACCATAATGAATGAGGCACAAACTGAGAGCAAGAGAGGAACCAATTTAGCTCTTAACAGCAGGTTGTATTTGCATATTAAAGAACCCGTAACATTTAAAAGCTGCGCTTTTGTTTAGGGAAAAACAACAGACATGAATAACGGCAATTACATTAGTGCAACAGGCATCTGCGACAGTTCCTCATCAGGAACTGTATGGCAGTGACAGGTGATTAAATTATCCAGCCACGGATTGTCAAGCACTAAGGAGCCGGAAAGGAAGTTTCACTAGGGGGTGCCTACAAGCAGGCTTCTTGCTCAAAATCTCTTGCCAACTGCTGCAACCACCAGTTCAGCTCTGTTCTGCTGGAGACAGGCACTAGCTTGTCCAGCCCTGCTCAGAACTGGCATGTCTTCTGTCTCTTATATCATTGCCCATGTTGTGGGAAGCTTGAGGCAAAGATGCCTTGTGCAGATAAAGCCTAGGGCCACTTTTACACATTACCTGGGAGGCGGGGAAACTTCTATGATGGCAATCGCGGCTGTATTCTCACGGGAATTAGTGCACGTAGGAACGCGCTATTTTGTTTTTATCCTGCAAAAACACTTACTCATGACCGGGTCCCCCAATGTAGCTTTTACAAGGACAGGTGTTCTCAGGGGATAAAAATGGAATAGCACATTCCTATGTGCTCTAATTCCCATGAGATTAGAGCCATGATTGTCATCACGGAAGTTTCCCTGCCTCCCAGCTAATGTGTGAAAGTGGCCTAAGACCCTTACTGGCTGCTGCTGAAGAGGAATAGTAGCATGCACAATGGGCCAGTGGCGCAATCAGACAGGAAAGGAGAACCGGACCCTGTCCTCCCTTAGACATAAAACACTAAGGATCATCCCTCAGCAGCACAAGGCGTGCTTCCACTCCCTCCCTTCTTGCTGCTAGACACTGCAGCAGGCAGGAGGAAGGAGAGGGAGGGCTGCAGTGGTAAGAGCAGTGACAGCAAGGTGAGAGAGTGAGGCTCCAAAAGGTCAGCGGGGAATGGAAGCAGAGGGGGCTCTGGGAGTTTCCTCCTTTGTGTCACTGCTGCTTCTCCCAGAGGAACCGGAGCTTGAAAGCTGCAAGAGAGGAATGGCGTATCTCCCAACGTTTTGAGCGGCCAAAGAAGGACAAGCAGTCAAGCACTGTCCCCTCAGCCAATAAGCTCCACCTACTATGAACAACTGACATGTGCACGCACATGCACACAATGTTGGGATAACCTCCCAACATTCCAAGTGCATACCTCTCCTGTTTATCATTTCACTTAGTTTCTTGTCATTCTGTCATTTCCCCACTGTACTTTTCCTAGGAAGTAGCCAGGAAAGAAGTGCCTGAGGCTTGAATTCCAGTCTTTTTGCCTCTCTCTCCTGAAAGAGGGACTTACACACACACACACCATAGTAGAATTCAGCACCCAAAGTGGGACTCTTGCCCATGAAGAGAGACTGTTGGGGAATGGGCAGGGGCAGAGCCAGGAGAGAAGAACAGCTTCTGCCCTAGCCTGTGTTTGGGAAGAGGCAGAAAAGACCAGTTTTTCTTGGGAAGGGGTAGGAGATCCGGGCATGGTCTCCCTCCTAGTACAATTCTTGTTGTGCCCTTGCAGTTGACTAAGTTGACACAGGATTTGAACTAGCTCTGAAGAGAAGGAAGCAGAAAAATTGCTAGTGATGAAGACTGCAAGCACCCTTCTGCTTGGATGTCAGGTCTGTAGCACAAAAAGGGGCATTTGTTGAGTGAGGCACAGTGAAACCATTGTGGGTATTTCAGCTGCCCTTCTCTCTGCTATAGCGTCCTGAGGTGTGAATCCCTACTAGGGTACAGCAGGCTCTGCTAGGCCAGTGCTGATGACGTCTCTCTGTGCTTGTGTGGATAAATCTAGCCAAGAGTGTTCCTGGAAATTGCTGCCCGCATGCCTTCTCTAACCAGCTGTGCAGAAACTTTCTACTACTGGGGTCAGTGGAGACATACTAAAGCAGCTGCTGCTTCTGGAAAGATCTCCACAGCATTATTACAATTAAAGTGGCTCCATACACACCCCAAGTCTGAATTTGCCAGGATTTATACAATCACATAGGATGAACTCACACGTAACACTGCTAAACTCCAATATCCGCAGGCCTCCAGAAGCTGTAGAAACAGCCCTGGATGATCCCTGGATTGCTGTTGCATGTGAATGAGACACTTCAATTTCCAGTCCCGCTTTAAACTTGGATCTGATGTTTACATTTGATTTATTTGTCAGATCCAAGTTTAAAACGGGGCTGGAACTCGGCATGTCTCACTTACACACAACAGTGATCTGGGGATCATCTGGGGTTGATTATACAGCCTCCGGGGCCCTGTGGACATCAGAGTGAGCAGAGTTATGTCAGAGTTCACTCAGTAAAATAGGGCCCCTGCTTTGAAGAGTATATACAACATAAAGAAGCAAAGGGTGGCTGGAGAAAGACATTGGCCTACACATAGTAGGCCAATGGGAGATCTGGAAGTAGAACCCACTTCTCAAATACCCAGTTCTAGACATTAGGTTATACTTATACTGCTTATGTTTGATGAAGGATCTGTGGAAAATTGATTCAGATGAGCACTCAGAATTCATAGTCATAAGGACAAAAGAAATTTGATATTGGCTGTTTTTACACGGATTGCCCCCCCTTCCCCCCGGCTCGGTGTTTGGGAGGGCGGGGGTGTATGCACGCGGGGTGTGTGTGCCCGTGTAAACGGCCAGCAGTGGGTGTAGGGATGGGTGTTCGCTCAGTGTTCGTCTGTGTGAACACAGAGTGGGATGGGTGGGGGTGCATGCATGCTCCTGGGTACAGAAAATGTTCTGTTTGACACATTTGGATTTCTGATTAATCTTTTAAATTAAAAATCTCCTACAAATGTTCAAATTTCCATTGAAACATCATCATCATCATCATAATAATAATAATAATAATAATAATAATAATAATTATTATTATTATTTATTTATTTATTTATTTATTTATTTAAATGTTTTGTTAAACATTTGACACCGGGTTGGGGACAGTGGGTAGAGAGCGCGAGGTTACGGAGGCCATGTCTGGTCCAACTTTGTGGGGGGAGTTTCAGGAAGTGACGCCAGCCGATGCGGTGGATGTCCTGGGGTCTGTGAGAGCCACCAGTTGTGAACTTGATCCCTGCCCATCCTGGTTGGTGAAAGCCTCCAGGGAGACATTGGGGACGGTGCTGGCAAGAGTGGTTAACACGTCCTTGCGGCAGAGGAGGTTGTCATCCAGCCTCAAGGAGGCTGTGGTGCGCCCCATGCTGAAGAAACCATCATTAGATGTGGATGCACTCGCCAGCTACCGACCTGTCTCTAACCTTCCCTTTTTAGGGAAGGTTATTGAGCGGGCGGTGGCGATCCAGCTCCAGGCGCATCTAGACAGCATCAGTTTCCTCGACCCTTTTCAATCTGGGTTCCGTCCCAGCTATGGCATGGAGGCAGTGATGGTGGCCTTGGTGGACGATCTCCGCCAGGAGATGGATGCAGGATGTTCAACATTTCTCATCCTGCTAGATCTCTCGGCCACTTTTGATACCGTGGACCATGGGCTGTTGTTGAGACAGCTGCATGACCTGGGGGGTCTGGACAGGAGTGTTCTTGAATGGCTCTGCTCATTCCTCTCGGGGAGAAGCCAGCGGGTGGTGTTGGGAGCTGAAACATCTTGCCCCTGTGCCTTGTCTTGCGGCGTTCCGCAGGGTTCCATCCTGTCTCCATTATTGTTCAATGTATATATGCAGCCCTTGGGGGAGATCATGAGAGGGTTTGGGGTGCGATGTCACTAATATGCTGATAACACTCAGCTGTACCTCTCTTTTTCAGCTGACCCAGACCCTGCTGTCTTGTTGCTATCCCAGTGTTTGGAGGCTGTGGCGGAGTGGATGTGGCAGAGCAGACTGAAGCTCAACCCCGATAAGA
>QEPC01006395.1:344418-374853 GCA_003113815.1 Sphenodon punctatus
AGATAGCGTTAGTGATTTAGTTTTAGTATTTGTAGGAGTAGGCCTGTGTACTTATTAGATAATCCATTTAGTTCATAGCATTTAGAATAGTTAATAGCAGTTAGATTTAGTGTAGATATATATATATAATATTAGATTAAAAATTTAAATAAAAAACCCATATAAAAACCAAAAACCCATATAAAACCAAACAAAAAAACAAAAAACAATATATAAAACAAAAAAAAACCCATATAAAAATATTTCCCGAACAGCTGAACCCGAACCGAATGGCTGAACCGAACAGCCGAACAGTCAAACCAAATGGCCAAACCGAACGCAGCTGAACCGAATGGTCGAACCGAACGCAGTCGAACCGAACGGCCGAACCCGAACCGCGATCTGTTTGCCCATCCCTATTTCAGTCTGCCGGGGGTGCCTTCTTGGAGGTCCTCTCATGTTAAGCGGGGGGCCACAATGGAGAGGGCATTTTCGGTGGCCGGGCCGCGTCTTTGGAACTCCGTCCCGGAGGAAGCTCTCCTGGCCCCGAGCCTTTTGACATTCCGGTGGGCTTGTAAAACCTGGTTGTTCACCCAGGCCTTTGGGGAGGAGGGGAGAAGGGTGGGTTAGGGTTTTTGTCTCTCCCCTTCCCCTTTTATTTTTATTTGGTTACCCCAACCCTGTTTTGGTTTTTATATTGCTTGATTTTTAAAAAAAAATGTTTTTGTATTCTAATGTTGTTTTATTGAATTGAATTGAATTGTATGCCACCCCGGGATGCCATTGGCATGGGGGGTGACTAATCAATGTTACCATGGGGAATTACGGGACTTGGGCTGTGCGTTTATTCAGGAACTAGATGTCCTCGCAAGTTTCAAGCAATTCGGGAAAATTATAGATTATCTTAAAGAAAATCTCCTGACTGCTCCTTATAATCAGTCTAATAAATTTAGCAAGGCATGGTATGATGACGAATATAGGGCCTATAATGCTCAGCTGTCAACTTCTAAGAGACTGTGGGCCAAATATAGAACACAGGCAGCTCAGTTCTATTTTACGATCCGGAGGCAGGAATATAAGTGTCTCCTTTATGAAAAATGTTGTGTCTTTTATAAAAAGAAATGGGCCTCTTTGGTGGTTATGGCAAGGACAGGAAATTGTAAACACTTTTGGAAAATTTTGAATTCTATCCTGAACCCGGGTCAAAAGCAGATGCTACAGGCAGTGCCAAATTCAGTATGGGAACTATTTTTTTGGGATCTGTATGCTGGGTGTATTTTGTCCACTTCGGATATTTTCCCCATTTCAGAGGTCCGAGCCTCCTCTTTATTTCAAGCCCCTGTCATACAGGAATTAGACTTGGTTAAAAGGATAATGACTCTGAGAACAAATAAAGCACCAGGCCCAGACTTCATAACAGCTGAGGTATTGCAGGCTGCACCACACTGGTGGGCTGAAATTCTTGCTAAATTGTTTAGAGATATGTTTCATGAATGTCAAATCCCCAGGGATTGGGGGGAAAGCTGGATAGTACCCCTATATAAAAAAGGTGATCATTTGGATCCAGGGAGCTATAGACCCATTAGTCTGCTGCCAGTTTTGGGAAAAAAATTTGCAACCTTAGTTCTCCAGCAAATACAAGAATGGGCAGATCATAGGGAAGTTATTCCAGTAGAGCAATTTGGGTTTAGAACAAAGAGGTCCACAATGAATTGCTGTTTTATTGTCTCACATCTAATTAACAAATATGCTAAGATAAGAAAAGGTAGACTCTACCTTGCATTCATGGACTTTACTAAAGCGTTTGATATGGTCCCTCGGGAAAGACTTTGGACCAAATTAAGGACTATGGGCTTGCCAGAACACCTGCTTGCACTTCTGACGCAAATCCATGAATCTAATGTGGCCAAGGTTAAAGGGAGACTTGGCTACTCCCATAGCAATCCAATTCTTATTGAAAGAGGGGGGCGCGAGGGCTATGTCCTGGCCCCCCTCTTGTTTAATCTGTATGTTTTGGATTTGCTGGAGTATATAAAGACAAGGAATTTACACCCGCCCAATATTTTGTCATATCAACTGCATGCGTTACAGTATGCAGATGACCTTGTGATTTTTTCACAAACGGAAAAAGGCCTGAAAGCTGCTATAGAAGCCCTTATGGATTACTGTTTTATTAATGGCTTGGAAATAAATTGTGCAAAATCTAAGATTTTGTGTGGAGGGGGGAAATGCCGTTTATCGCAATGGACTATAAGGAATAACCATTTTTCTGTAGTCGCCTTTTTCTCTTACCTGGGAGTCTTTTTTTCATCAAAAGGCTCCTGGGCCCACCATGTTTCAAAGAGGGCTTCTGTTTCTCAGCTTGCTACTAATGCAGTCCTTACAGCATTCCGGAAATCAACCGGAATTATCGTTTCTACTATCATTAAGGTCTTCTGCACTAAAATCCAACCCATGCTCATTTTTGGGTTGGAAGTAATTCCAATCCCTAACATAGTTATCTTGGAAAGGGTTCAGAATAGATTTCTGCGTAGAACGTTGGGAATCTGTGAGAGTGTCCCTGGGGCAGTGGCAAGAATCGAACTAAATGTGCTCTCTATTGAGTATCATGCAGCACGTACCCTATTGGGATTTTCGATTAGGCTTATAGGCCTCCCTCAAGAATCTCTTCCACTTAGATGCTTGGAGGAAGAACTTATGTATGAGGGTCCCAGGGTTTACCCCTGGTTGAAATATTTGCTCACTTAGATCAGGGAACTGGGATTCTCCTTTTCCTATTTCCAAGGGAAGACATTTGTCTTCATTAAAAATGAGGTGGTTACTAGATTGCGGGATATTGCCCTCCAAAGGACTTTGCAGTCCTTCGGACATGGAAGGTGGCCCCAGAACTGGGGATGATTAAAATATATCCTAGGTTAGAACCCTATTTGGATTTACTTACCAACAAAACGTTAAGACGCATGTATACGCTATTGCGTTTTCAGCTGCTTCGTATAGCAGCTGTTGAGGGCAGATATCAAAACATTCAGTTTAATCTACGGTTGTGTCTTTGTACGCTCAAGGAAGTAGAAACTGCAGAACATCTCCTCCTAAGATGTAGATATTATATGCAGTTGAGGGATACCTGGCTGGCTCCACTGTTAAGTAATAATAGTGTTGCAGCTATTGATGCTTTCAGGTACCTTCTTAATTTAACACATGTAGATGACCTAGTGGCGGTCTCTACCTTTTTTCTCCTAGCCTTTAAGGAGAGGTCTAAGCAGATGCCGCAGTAAGGGGATGAGTTATTCGTCATTTGAATTTATAATTTTAGTTAAAGATCATTCTGTAGTTTAAATGACTTCCTTGAAATTCAAGGTAAATGTCCTGTGAAAGTTTATGTTTGGTATTATGATTAAAATTCAAGGTAAATGTTTTGCAAATGTTTTGTATTACGATTTCCTGGAACTCAAGGTAAATGACTTGCAAAAGTTCATGTTAAGTATTATATGTGAAGTAAGATGGTTCCATTTATGTTATGTGTATATATTTAATTTGTGTGGTTGGTATGGTAAAGTTTGAGTCATAATGTCAATGAAGGAGGAAAGGAAGGAAATGGATAGAGCTTAAGTTGTAGGGTGGTACGTAAGATTGTATATGTATATATATATATATGTATATTTTAGATTTATGTTTACATTTTATACAGTTGGATTATGTAAGTGTGAATGGATGTATTTGTCACTTGTTAATTAATTGTTGGTTTGTTATTTGCCTGTCTGTTTGTTTGTCTGGCCGATGACGGAAGCTAAGGCCGTAATAAACCATTCATTCAATAAATGTAGAAAATAAAAATAAAATAAAATAAATAAATAAATAAATACATGGAGATTTTTCCCCCACAGAAAATGCTTAAAATTCTTCAAATAGTAGAATTTTTAAGCATTCTTAACTTTAGAATTTTAAGCATCCTAGCCAACAGCTACATCATTCCTAAAATTAGTTTAATCCTTGTGTTTTTATATACAGCCTGTCTTTAACTCTTGCCTTTCTCTTATTTGTTCACACTTAATCAGAGCTTTTTCTCTTCTTTAGATTATTTTGAATTAAACACACACATGCAGCCATTGACAGAAATTTGAGGGCACCAGTGTACCCTTGTAGCTCCCTCTACCTCTCATATTCCCACCATAAATGTTGAGATTTAAGTCTAGAGATCATACTAGTATTTTGTTACTAGCAATGTGTAAGAAAGGAAATTCTTGTAGTTTCTCCCTGAACTTAGGTGCCCGGTACAGTTCTACCCCAATCACTCCCTCTCATCAGATGCCCACCCCCTCCAAACATAATTTAAGTTTAAAATAAGAACTAAAGATTGGCTTTTCAGAATTACACATATGAAAAACTGAATACAGCTTGTCTACGTGACTGACCAATCAACAGAACTGCATATGCAGCCACTGCAAACATGCACACAAAAGATGTTTACCTGTCCGGTAGTGGGTGTAATTGCAACAATCTCATGAGGAATCCCAATAACTGAACAAGCAAATTGGGTACATTTCCAACCATTTTGAAAATTGGACCTAGATAATAAATCTATACAACAATAGGATTTGCTTGTATTTGAATTTCCCCTACTCATGGCTGATCCAAAATCCATTTACATCAATAGGGGTCTTGCATCCACTTCAGTGGGATTCAGAGCAGTTCCTAGATTAGCAGCTAATCAAAAATGCAACGTTTCTGGCATCACATACAAAGGGCTGCAGTATCTCATTCCCAGCATACACAAGAGTGGATAGCTTTCAACATTCTGACACTGTGAGGGAAGAATGAGAAGCAACCTTGGACCAGTGACTACAGGGCTCCTGCAGAGCCCTTCAAATGGTATATCCATCCCTGCTCCCTGACTCAACTGTGGCAGGAGCTGCCTCTCTGCTGTTTCTGGTTTGCTGTCTCTGTTTCTGTTTCCGCTGCCTCTTCTCCACTTTTGACTCCCTTCTCAAGCCCCTCTGCCCCACTCTTCCCTTTCTGCTCAGGATCTCATGTCATTCTTCACCTCAAAGATTGACAAGATCCGCCAGGACATTGCTTCCCACCCGTCTCCTCTCCCTGCTCCCTCGCCACCCCTCCCCCTCCCTCCTCTCCTCCGTCCCTCCTGCCTCCCTTGAGGAAATCTCCTCTTTGCTCTCTTCCTCCAACCCCTCCACCTGCCCTCTCGACCCAATCCCCTCCCACCTCCTGACCTCCATTGCTCCCACTGTCGCCCCCCCCTTTACATGTTATTAATTTCTCCCTCTCCACTGGCTCCTTCCCCTCTGCCTTCAAGCATGTCACTGTCTCTCCCATCCTCAAAAAGTCCACCCTCGACCCCTCTGACCCCTCTAGTTACTGGCCGGTCTCCCTCCTACCCTTTGCCTCTAAGCTTCTGGAATGTGTTGTCTACTCCCGCTGCCTGGACCTCTTCTCTGCCAACGCCTCTCTGGGCCCTCTCCAATCTGGCTTTCGCCCCCTTCAATCCACTGAAACTGCCCTTGCCAAGATCACCAATGATATACTTGTCGCTAAATCTAAGCGCCTTTACTCCATTCTTGTCCTCCTTGACTCTCTGCTGCCTTTGGCACTGTTGACCACACACTCCTACTGGACTCTCTTCATTCCATAGGCTTCTGTGGCTCTGTCCTTGACTGGTTCTCCTCCTACCTCTCTGACTGCTCCTTTAATGTGTCTCTTCCCAATTCCAACTCCTCCTTCCTCCCCCTCTCGGTTGAGGTTCCCCAAGGCTCTGTCCTGGGCCCTCTCCTCTTCTCTATCTACACCCTGTCCCTTGGCAAACTCATTGCCTCCCATGGCTTCCAATATCACCTTTATGCTGACGATACTCAACTCTATCTCTCCACCCCCTCTCTTTCCCCTTCTGTCCAAGCTCACCTCATCAACTGTCTCTCTGATATCTCAGCCTGGATGTTCCAACGTCAGCTCAAGTTCAACATGGCTAAGACTGAATTCTTTATCTTTCCTCCCTACCCTTCCTCTCCCTCTTCCCTGTCCATCCTTATTGATGGGGTCACCATCTGCCCCCTCCCCCAAGCCCGTAACTTGGGCATCGTCTTCGATACTCACCTTTCCTTTAAACCCTACATTGACTCTGTTGCCAATTCCTGTCACTTCGCCCTCCACAACATTGCTCAGATTTGCCCCTTTCTCTCTGTCTCCTCAGCAAAAACCCTTGTTCACGCCATGGTCATCTCTCGCCTTGACTACTGCAACCTCCTCCTTACTGGCCTCCCCTGCTTTCACCTGCCCCCCCTTAGCTCCACCCAAAACACTGCTGTTCACTCAGCCCATCACTTTGACCACGTGCAGCCTCTCCTCTCCTCGCTTCACTGGCTCCCCCTTCATGAATGTATCCTTCACAAACTCCTGGTGTTCACATACAAATCCCTTCACAACCTGGCTCCCCCTTACTTCTCCACCCTAGTCTCTTTACACACTCCTGAACGCACTCTCCACTCCTCTGCCCCCTCCCTCACTCTCCCTCATCTCCCCTGCTGTCCTAACTGCCTTCATCTCTTCTCCCTTGCTGCCCCCATGCCTGGAACTCCCTCCCTGCCCACATCCATCTTGCCCCCTCCCTCTGCACCTTCAAATCCCTCCTCAAAACCCACCTCTTCCTCGCCGCCTTTCCCGACGCCTGTTAGAACTTTCCTTTCAATATTTACTGTCTACTCTCCCCGCAGACTCCTGCCTAACTGCAACCAGGTCAAGCTCGTGCACCTGAGACTTCACATCCACTTGAATGTTATTTATCCCTTGTCTCTCCCTATGTCCCCTCTCCTTATCTCCCCACTCTGTGTTTATTAGATTGTGAGCCGTAGGCATGAACCGCGTCTATCTTACTGTTCTGTAAAGCGCCAGGTATACAGCTGGTGCTATACAAATAAATAAATAAATAAATAAATAATAATAATAATAATAATAATAATAATAATAATAATAATAAGTCTGCAGTGCCTCTAGCTGTGACTCAGACTTCAGTTCTAGATCCCCGCCCTACACACTCACTTGTTGAAAAGGGAGAAGCACAGATTGAGCCAAGGGGAGTGGGGGCATGCATGTGGTCCATGAGAAACATGTTGTTGCCCACTGATGTCTCAGATGAGTATATACTGTTTATTGTGTGAGATCTCCAACAATAAAACCCTACAACTGCTGGGCTCCATGCAGAAAGAGCAGCTGGTGTGCGTGTGTGCATATGTGTGCACAGCTTAGGATTCCACTGGTTGCATTTAGCTGTCAGACTGCACTTTGTACTGCTGCTCTCGCCCCCACCTTCCTTCCCTGTATCCAGCCAGCACTAGATTCCAGTATTAGCTTTCTGTACAAAGGGTTAAAACCTCACGTCCCCCTTCCCTCCAACCCCTTCTGCCTTTTCTTAATAATATGGAAAGATTAGTAACCCATCATTGTTTGTTGATTATGGTCATTCTTTTCTGTAAATGAAGTTTAAAAGTCATTAAAAGATTTGTCAGCTGTGACTTATGAGCCCTTCTTGCTGTAGGGAAGTAAAGCAGTGACAAATTCCCTCCGCTGCCGTATCATCTGTTATGTGTTAAAAGTTGCAGTGTTCCAATTACCGGGGACCCACAGAGTCTATAAATGAAAAGCAACTCAAATATCCTACACAGTCACTCTGAACATTAGTCAGAGCCAGCAGGTTTTCTTGGCACATGGTGCCAGACTGAGTGCTATTTGTTAATAAAGAACACCTGGCGATCACCAAGCAGAGTACTTGTGTAAGGGAGACAGTGGATATTTTCAGACAAATGTGGGGTTGGCCACCCATGGGCCTGCTCCGGGGTGCACCCTCATGTCTGCCCATCTGCAGCCCTGCCTGGGTTGGGTTTAAACGGACCTGATAGCTGCTGCGGTCCACAGTCCGCCAGTGCAGTGCTTGCCTCCCCACGTCATGGAGTCACAGGCAGATCACCCAATGCTCTAGGCTGCCACCTGCAACTCTATGCTGTTGCCACGGCCAACCCCTGACCGAGAGTGGAGCAGCAGCAGTTGTCTACAGAGCAGACAAACAACAGCTCCACTTTGGGCTGGTGGTCCAAGTTTGGACAACCCGTCCCACTGGCAGTGCTCCTGGATATTCTGGAGCATTGCAAGCATAGCTGAAGCAGAACAGGGACAGCCTGCTCTGCATGCACATCTGTTGGCCTGGCTTTAGATGGATGGGCCATCCGGGGATGAGACAGAGCAGCTGTCTATCTTGAAGCCCACAGTGTTGGCAAATAGATAAAACACTGTACTGGGACTCAGCAGACCTGGGTTCTTTCTCTGGACTACTGAGACCTTGGTAAATCACTTTCCCTCTCTGTGCTTCAGTTTCTCCATCTGTAAAACAAATAGAATGATACTTGCTTTCTTGGTAAACATTTTTTGAACTATAGGCTGTTTTTACATGGACACTCCCCACTCCCTGGTGTTCCGGCGGGTGTTGGGGTGGGGGCGTCCATGTAAACAGTCGGTGGTGGCATTGGGTGGGGGGATGGGTGTGCACCGGGTGTGCGGTGGGTGTTTGTGCGTTCACACACCTGACACACACCCATCTACACCCATCAGCCACCCATCTCCACCCACGGGGCCCTCCGGAAAACCGGAAGAAGCCCCATGGGTGGAGATAGGTGGAGGTGTGTGTGTGTTCATGTAAACGGCCACACACTCACCTCCACCCAACATGGCCAAACACCCATCCCCCCACCCACCTCCGTCCATGTAAAAAAGGCCATACAGATGAAGAGCACTCTATAAAGAGATTGACATGATTGTTCAAGAACCTCAGGTTGCTTTACGAACAATAACTAAGTTTACACATGCTCCCTTATAAGACAGATCAGTATCGATCTCCATATTTCATAGACATGGAAACTGAGGAACAAAAAGATATGAACAGACTTGCTCAGTGTCACCCAGAGAGTCAAGAATAGTGCCCAGGAGTCTTGGCTTTTACACCCCTGCTTGGAGTCTGGCACCAAACTGAATACAGTGGTGACACAACTTCTTTTTCATATTACATTTGTCATGTATCCTCAAATGAGACATATACTTTTTTAGAGATAACAGGCAGGGAGTTTCCTAGATGTGATTCTTGTCAGAGATATAATTTTACTAAGTGCGTGGTTCCAGAGTGCTAGATGGGTGTCCAATCGAATGATGGCATGTCATAAGTCCACTGGTAATATTACTAGTAAATAAAGAGAGCGAAAGAATTGATTGAATGGGAAAAACAGGATGTGTTTGCAGAGGTGGTTTAAAGCCTGCATACGATAGCGTTAACTCACACTCTGTGGTAGTAGTATGTTGTATTGTTTGTTTGTTTGTTTGTTTATACTTCAATTTTTATGCTGCCCCCGACAGTTCAGGGAGGCTCACAATAAAACAAAAAATAAGACAGATATTTCAATAAATAACAGAATACAAAAATTATAAAAAAATATAATAAAAAATATTTAAGGGAGCATGAGTTAACGCTATTGTACTCAGACTTTAAACCACCTCTGAAAACACATCCTACTTTTCCCATTTTACCAATTCTTTTGCTGTCTTTACTAGTGATATAACTTCTTTAAATTTTAAAACAAAATGTCCCATCTCAAACAGTACATAATGTTAAATAAAAGGGCAGAGTTAAAGGGGTGTATGAATTCTGATTTTATGTGAGTCATTTTAGAAAAAGAAGCGTTACCAGTTCATTTCTATGCTTTTTGGCGTGTAAGCTTTGTTTATACTAAACATTTTTGAACAGAGGTCAGTAGGAAGTCTCCTGCATTTCACATTTTTTTAAAAACGGAAAGGTTTTTTGGTTAAGTAAATTTTCTTCTCTTCACATCTCACACATACAGGGTTCCTGAAGTAAATGTGCCTGCCAGCAGAGCTGGGTGAGTGTGCATCTACTGTATACACTGAGAAAGGCGTGTTTATTTTAGGTGGCTGATACGATATGGCAGAAGCATTTGACCAGGTAACACCAAACCTGTTGCTGGGAGAAACCTGGTGCACCCATGGTTATTTTACTAGACGTGCTGGCCTCCCTTGTTACCACGGTCCAGGATCCGTTTCAGATCCCGGACAGGAATCAGGCTGTCCGTCCTTGAGACATGCTGGCCTGATTCTGCTCAGGGATTGGTGAGGGGGCGGGGCTGTGCGGCGTGACATGTGGCCGCACAGCCCTGCCCCCACTCCCCTGGCCGCCTGCCCTCCTGGAGACAGGCAGGTGCAGCGGCCAATTTGGCTGCTGAGTCCGATCCCGTATCATGGCCGGGACTACGCTCTGGACTCAGCAGAGGTAACAAATGTTACTCTCTGCCATTTCTGGACCATGGTCCAGCTAACCACCATTCCGGAGGTGAGGCCGGCCTCCCCTCCGGAATGGTAGTTATTCGGATTCCCGCCAGAGGTTCACTGGGGTGAACATCTGGTGGGAACCCCTTTAGACATTACAGGCCCTCCTCCACTACAGGGGAATGACTGTGGTAAAAGGGACGCCTGTAATGTCTAAAATCACCCTATGTCTGCATTACATCTTCTTAGTCCCACACTCAGGCCCATTAAAAGAAATTTGGAGCCCGAGTACACCCTGGTAGCTGGGGGGGCCCTACCTAGTACCTACCATCACTTCATCATAACTAACTTTTGAAATCAAGTCAAGTCAAGTCAAGTCAAGATTTACTGTTTTGCAACTATTACAATTTTATAAAGGTAAAACATTAAAACAATAAGACATTTAACATAAAAGATCTGAATAAAATGATTCACATAATTAAAATCAATTAAAGTGGAGTATAATTAAAACAGGCTTTAAAACTGGTTTCACAGAACTAGAGAAGATCCATTCTTATCCTGCTTGTGTTTAAGGCAAACAGCAACCAAATAAATATATTTAGGCCCTTTTTACATGGGCCTCTCCCACTCATGAACACGCAAAAATCTGCATGTTCATGAGTGGGAGAGCTCCGTGTGAAGGCTGTGACACGTGCATAGTGAATGGGGGTGCATGTGCACTCCTGCCTAACACACATCTCCCCGCACCCTCCACTCATCAATATGCACAGAGCAACCGGGGAAAGCAGCGGTTGCTCCATGCATGGGGATGAGTGGGGGGTGCATGGGGATGCGTGTTCAGCCATGTCCACCCACCGCACATGCATGTACCGGCGTGCCTATGAACCCTCCACCCTGCGAGGGCTGTGTAAAAAAGGCCTTAGATTTGTTACCTAACAGAAATTTCAGTTCAGTTTCTGGCCAATATCCAAACGCATGACTTGGAAAGAGAGAAGTGATCCAAGGAGATTATAGGTCATAATATAAGATACAAGACAGAAGACAATGGGGGAGAGATTCTAAGAGTTTGGAACTGCATGGGATTGCACTTACAATTATTATTTTAGTCATTATATTTTAATGTACATTGATAAAGTAAATGCTTGTAGTTTGTTGGGGGTCTCCTGTGAGCTTGGAGGCCTGGTACAATTACAACCCTTTTCCTTCATCTTGTCAGGTCTCTTCCCCACTTCAAAATGACATCTACAAGACCATCAGGAAAAGCTTCAACTGCTCCTTCCAAGAGCCATCTTTCCCCAGTAGGGAGTGAGTCCCCAGCCCACATGAGATATCAAGGCTTATTACATTTTTGGAAAAGCACGGACATGCTTACATTCACAGTTTCACACACGCAAAAGTTTATTCACTGTGTGGTTTAAGTAGGTGTATCACCACTGTTTCTGAAGTATACATGCCCCTTTACATCAGCAATGAGAGTCTGGCCCTTAAAATCTCAGCATCTGTGGGCGTAACAAAAGCTAGTGCCGCCTTAAAATGGGAAATGATTGGTCTTTCCTATGGGTTGAAACCATGCTATTCGAAGAGAACCTACAAATATATGGGCCTGATTCCGATCTTATGTGCATTAATGTAAATCAGGAGCAATGACATGAGGACTGGAGTTAAGTTGGTGGAACGTACGTGTTGAATCTGTCTGTACTGAGTGAGTGTATAGCAACAATGGGCATGAAACCCTACTGTGCCACCACACCAGTTTTCTAACACTACTGACATCAATGGGCCAAATCTTCAGCTGGTATATATAGGACATTCTGATTCACACCAGCTGAACTACCAGCCCAAGGAAGTTATATTGATGTGGCCCTGGAGCCATGTGGAGGAAACAGCAGGCCTGTAGTCATGGGCACCAGGAGTGGGGTGCAAGGGGGTGTACCCCTTCTGACTAGCATTGTGATGTCATGATGCCTGGAAAATGGGTGTGGTCATGTCAGAAAGCAGCATGGGCCTCTGCTCCTTCCTGACATGACCATTGACAATGCCACTATTCTGAGCATCACGAATAATGACATTCAAAAAGGGGCATGGCAACATTAGAAAGGAGCAGGTCAAACCGCCTCTCAAGCCTACTGCCCTCCTGAACATAACTCTGCTGGCACCCTTGCCTGTAGTCTTAAAGGATTAGACTAGTTTGGTTCATGAAGCCCAGGGCTGCTGAGAGATTTTTGGAGGTTGGGTAAAATACCAATAAAAAATCCCCTCCTTCCCCAAGGGCCTCTGTCCTCTCAGGTTTGAGGACTGTGGTAAACTCCCACCTCGTCCTCACCCTCTCTTGCCCTGATCCCCCCAGTATCCCACTACCAGCACTGGCCAATACTTGCTGCTTCAGAAAAAGATAGGAAAAAAACCAAATGTAACTGTCCCATGTTCCGAAGTCCCTTTTGGTCATGACAGCCCCTGGGGTGATGATTACTGACTGACACCATAAAAGCACAGCTTTCGATTATCCTTTCCTCATCCTTCCCTGCTACAGATGGGAGTGGGCATACATTTATTGGGCCCTTTATAAAATCCAGCCACACTCCTGGGCTTCAGCTTCAGTAGGTAAGCCAGCGTGCAAGTGGTTGTGTTCCCAGGGGCACAGACATTATTGTTCTATGGCCCTTTCATTTTGGAAACCCTCTCGATCAGTTCCTGCCTCCATTCCATGGCCATGTACAGCATATTTTACTATTGCCAACAATTCTGAGCATAACTAGGTCTGTCTTGACACAGCCACCACACAATTACTCATTCTAACAGCCATAGGGAAAGCTCAGGAAGAATTATTTCAGTTTTTTAACCTTGAGTTCCCTCTACCCTGTCTGCAAGCAGAAGAGTTTGATCACATTATTTTCATTTTACATGAATGCCTTCAGATACCACATTGATCACACTTCTGAATGCACCGAGAAGCTCCCACATGTGCTAAACAGTTAGGCCTTCAGTTATCACACCAAGAAAAAGACAGAGAACTGGTCAGATTGTTCATTAAAAGCAAGAGGTTGGATCCATCTCTGGAGTAATACTTGGGACTCAGTGTGCTAAGATCAGGGATAAGCTTGATTCACAGTTCCTTCAGATACTCAGTGTTAATCTGTAAATGCTAAATGAGTGAGAATTGTTGCTACTCTGCTGGGCCACTTGTGATAAACCACATCAGCACTGCAATCAATCAATCTGCAATCAGCAAAAGAATGGCCCTCAAGTTGAAAGCATGTTATGTGAGGAGTTGGGTAGAAATGCTGAACCACACACAACTGAGCCAGTGTAGCCTAGTAGATAAGGTGCTGGACATGGACCTAGGAGACCAGGGGTCCATCAATCTTAGCCATTTGCAGCCTTAGTTATCCTTTGTAAAATGGGAATGATAATAATAATGACCTACCTCATATGCACGTGGTGAGGATGAACTAGGTAAGAACTGTAAAGCATTTTGAGGACTGAAAGCTTTACATGATACAATATATAGTAACACAGTTTAATAATAATAATAATAATAATAATATTAATAATAATAAATTATCATTAGGCTTCCTAATTTTCTGTGACAAACAAATTGGAAATTCTCTGATAACCCCCCTCCCCCAAATTCTCTGATTAAAAAAATCTCCAATCCCTGTTTTTCTGTGATTAAATGTAAATGCTAAAGTTGACTTTTCTTTACCACAATATATATAGGTATGAGTTAGAGACTACGTTTTATTGTAATATTTTCATTTTAATGCAATTTTGCAGTTACCTAAACCAACAGTACAAATAATATTAATAATCAATAATCAATAATTAATAAAAGTCTGTGGCAACCCTCCAAATGCAGAGCCCCTCCCTCCACCGCACATGCCTTTAGGTTGCTTCCCCTCTGCTGCCCTGCACTCACTGCCTCCTCCTCCCAGCCTGGTCTCACAACTAGAAAGGGGGTTGCTCTTAGGGAAGCTGCTATGGGCCCAATTAGGCCCACCTCTGGTTCCATCCTCCCAAGGTCCAGAAGAACTGACTGCCCCAATTCATAGTGCCCCTGCCCCGTGCCCCACAGGAGGTCTGTGGCACCCCCAAATGCAGAGCCCCTCCCCCCACAGCACATGCCTTCAGGTTGCTTCCCCTCAGTTGCACTTCACGATCTTGCTGCCCCGTGATTGCTGTTTCCTCCTCCCAAACCTGTAAGTTTTTGCCATTTTCTGTGAAATTCTCTGGAAAAAGGCAAAATCTCTAAATCTCTGGTTTTCTGTCACAAAGAGAAAACTAGGAATCCTGATCATCATCATCTAGTTAAAGTGAAAAGTCCAGACTGGTTTATGAAACCACCACTGGGCAATGTGACAGCGACTTACAGCCTGTCTGATCCTAAACCCTGTGCAATGTGCAGCAAAAGGGTGCATGTGTGATGTGCAGGCAACCCCTGTAGAGAAAACATGACATGCGTGCAAACTGTGTGGAACATGAACAACCGTGCATATGCAAGTTTAGGACCAAGTCTATAGTCACTCACCTGGGAGTGGGACTTGTACATATTGTTCCAAATGCAATGTGGAGCACAATGTACAGCAATCATTCACTTGTAGAAACACTGCTGAAAGAGAATATTAACTAAAGTAGGAGAAACTTAGGAAACCCTTATCCTTTTTAAAGTTATCTGAGCCTGCCTTAAACATTGTTTTTGGGGATATCTGAAGTCTAGAGTCACATGTATAACAGCGTGTGCTAGGGCCAGTTTTTCACAAAGGGTGTTTTTACATGAGAGCAGTGGGGAGTGGGGTGTGTGTGTCTGTGGTCAGTGTGTGGGGTGGGTACAGGGCATACACACATGGGAAGTGAGTGGAGCACTTCACTCGAACAGCTCCCCGCATGGCTGCCCCATCCACACACTGGCCACCCAGTCCCTGTACGGGGCTCTCTGGATTTTTCAGCAGTGCTCTGTGTGGGGACTGGTTTGCTGGTGCATGGATCATGGGAGTCCGCCTCCCCATTCACCAACTTCAAACGAACAGCTTTCCACCTAGATGGGGGGGGGTGGGTGGTGGGTGGGGTGGGGGGGTGATGCGTGGAGCCATCTTCTTTAAAAACACCCAGAGTCTCCACTCTTGTTGGGGCACTAAAATAAAAAAGGGACACATTAGTTTCCACTGTATCATCTGGGGTGTTTTCAGATATACAGAACCCACCAGCAGCATCATGGTTTTGCCTCTGGTTTACTCATGGTGGCATTTTTTGTGATATCTCTAAACAGATCTTCCATGTGGTATCAATGAGATGATCAGGTATTTTCTGTGGTGCCTCTACCATTGATACCACATGGTAGATCTGCTCAGACATCATGAAAAGTATCACGTGGGGTAAGTGAGAGACAGTGGGAGCTGCTGCTGGAGTCTGTAGATAGTAACTGTGACATTGGAGAGCAAACCACTCAAGACCAGATTTTCAGAAGAGCGTAGCACTTTGGGTAAATGAGAGCTGAGGTGTTCTTTTTCTTTTAGAAATCTGGTCCTGAGTGTTTATATGTACAACTAGTTAAAGGTGTGTATGTGCGTAGAATACTCCACTAGCACATATAAGAACTGCATCACGTGCCAATCGGAAATGCGTGTGTGGAATTTTGTATGCAGCTTTGATTTCTGAGGGGGTGTAACTCAAGCCCTCAATCTCTTAGACCAGGAGATGAATATTCCTCTTCAAGTATTTTGCCATGATTTATGTTATTTATATAGCAACATGCTATTCCCCTTTGTCAGCAGCTTTAAACCTTTGTGTGAGACCTTCCTTTCACACTTTCCTAAGAATTTCATAAATAAATCACCATTTATTTAAGGAGGCAAATAATTTAGTGAATTTCACAAAGGGACTCGATATTTGTAAGAAACTAAAAACAAAAAGGCAGAAAGGGCTTCTACATACCAGTTTTTATCTCACGATACCAAGTGTAGCCCAACACTACTCCTATTGGGGTTATGTTCAACTTGCTAACATGAGGGAAAATCTCTCTCTCACTTCACTACAATTTTACCTTGAGCTAGTGAACCGTGAGGTAAAAATATACTTTTCTTCCTAGTGCAGACAGGTCCAAAGTGGTCGCCAAGTGGGGTCAAAAAGAAACACGTGGTGTATTATGTGGCAGATTTTCAAAGGCAAAAATAACATGTAGGTACCCAATTCCCTCTGACTTTCAGTGGCAGATAGGTGCCAAAATGTCATTTATGTATTTAAACATTGACTCCTTAAAGTATTTTTTTGAAGCTGTATTATTCACTCTATTCACACAAGCAGGTAATAAGGGGTTGTTGATCGCAAGGAACAACCACAGGATTGTAACTAGGGCTGTGCATTCAGATTTGGAAAAAACTCAATAAGCAAAGAAGCTCTTTTCAGATTCGATATTCGAAGCACAAATACTACCCTGTAATTTTCAGGCATGTGTTAGTGTGCTTTGTGCCTCTGAATTGCCTCTTCTAATTTGACGTTTTTAATTGCTGGTCTAGAAGTCTGAGCATCTTTCAGGTTTTATGGTATGTTGTGTTGGTTCAGGGAGAGTTTATAGATGAACTATAGAAGTGGATTGTGTTTGATTTAGGTTTACTTTGATCTTTGAGTGCTTTGTGGTTGGAGAGCCTGACCTGCTTCCACAGGCAGCTGGAATCAGAACTGCACCCATTGAACTAGATCTTCATGTTGAGTGAATTACATTACTGAGTGGGATCCTCCTGCTGCCTGGACAGGGACAAGGGCATGGAATCTTCCTGCCTGGTGCTCTGGAGACTGCTGATACCAGGGTTCTTTGCTGTTTATTGTAGGGTCGCAAACTGTGCATGTGTATGTGTGCACACACTCGGTGAAAACAAACCCGCGCCTGACCCAGCTTGGGAAGCCGCCACGGACAGCCTGAGTTGGGCTGTGGAGCAAACGATCACGCGGCCGGGGCCCAGGGCACAGAGACGCATGAATGTGTAGTCACCCCGATCCCGCACTCTGCCACCCACCATGACCGGCAGCCATGGTGGCCTATGACGGCCACCATATCAGCCAGGAAAAGTGGGAACAGATATGCTAACATGCTCTTGCCCCATATATCCTGATCGGGCGGGTGGTAGCCTAGGCTGTGACCTCAGTCATTCGCTAAAGTGAAAGCCTGGGAGAGCGGCCAACACACTTGGGGGCTAGTCCGAGCAAACATCTGGTGGCCTGATAACAAAAGTGACAGTGGCCCATGGGCCAGAGCAGGTTATTTTCACGTTTGGTTTTACCCACTGATGGCTGCATCCCCTTACACACACTGAAGCTGCACACACAGGTTGCACCCCCTGCTTGCTTGTTTCCCAACCAACTGTAACTAACAACTACCAGATGTTTCCCCTTTAAAAAGGTCCCAAAACACAAAAAACATACAAGATGGCACTAGAACCAGAACAGAAATCACAAATACAAAATTCGCCCTCCTGTGTATCCATAGATGTAACCTCCACTCCTTCATCTGTTCAGAAAAATCAAATACCCACACTTGTTAAAGGCTTCTTCACACAAGTATGTAATAAGAGGCAATAATCCCTTAATCTGTTCACAGGAGCAGAGGAAGGGGTTGCAAAAAGAGAAAAGGGCTGGTTCTCTAAGCAAGTGTGGGCAAACAGGAAGCAGGGTGAAATGGGGGCTGTTAGCTCAAAGCTGTGTGGGGACAGTGGTGATAGCCCCCAGGCTGTTCTTCCTGATTAACAGTCTCTTATCACCTGCTCGTGTGACCAAGAGGTATTATTATTGTTATCATTATTTATAGTAAACACTCCTTTTGTCTTGGTACAGTTATTCATTTTGCCTTGGTACTATCCATCTGCTGGGTGAGCAAAAATAGCAAGATAGGTATAGTAGGCCACTACAGTTGACATGGATTCTTTCCATTACTTTATATTCTTTGTTTTTGTACAGTATAGAAGTATTATCCAGATGGTGACCTACTTCTCCCCACCTCCCCAATTCCAGTTTTGCTTCTGCAAACAGAGCAGCCAATCATTAAATCACACATTAATGGTTACAGTTTCCAAAAGTGACCTCACTTTCTCTGTATGTGCAATCAGCTGTTTGCACTAATAATTGTGTAGTTAAGCACATAATTATCTTGCTGTCACATGAAAATGCCTGGCTCAACAAAACTGCTACAAATGTATGAGAATTGTTGACTTGGTGGGGCTGGCTAAAAAGCTTGTCCTTGGACGTCTAGAGTGGCAGTTTGGCGACAGTGCTCTCTAAGCATGAAGGGAAAAGGCTTTGAGCAGAGGACCGCCATAGCAGCAGCCTGGACACGGATGCTAGGGAATTGTGGGAAACTTCACAGAGGGCTCTCAGCCTTTAATGAGCCAGAAAGTAGAATTTTTGCTCAGAGAGGCTTGTTCCTCCCTGGCTTCTCCTTTGCTCCAAGGAAGCAACTTGTTACAGCCCTGATGCTACTTTCTCCCCTTTTGCCAACTACCCAGTTAGTTGTGGGAAAAATGAATAACTACACAGCAGGACCCCTGTAAGAGGTCAAGATCCGGGTGGATCTGAGTGGAAGAGAGTCCAGTGAATGTTCACTTTTCTGAGTGTGACCACTCAATTTCTGAACTTGCAATTCTTGTCCTGAAAGAGAAGCTGCATCCAACCTTTAAAAGACAGGCCTGGGAACTAAAATTCATAACATCATTGGGTACTAAAAACAATGGATTAAATATAGATATGGGCTTCATAAGTCACTGTAGAAATGTCTAACAGCCAGCCTGCTGTTTATACCTACATGTTGTTGTCAGCGCACCCCTCCCCCAATGAGACACAGAGACTGTAGCTGGTTTTTAACTTGACCGCACTCTTTATTCAAACATATTGATAAGGCCGGTGGGTGATTGCCCCAGAAATCAGGGTCCAGTATGCTAGCTACTTAATTCTTATTAACTCGGGTACTGACCGGGATGTGCCCTCCCGTGTCGGTACTCCCAAACTAAACTTGCCCCTTTCAACAGCACCCTGGCTCTGGCCAAAAGGGAACAAACTCAACCGTGGGCTTCAGTAAGGAGGTGAGTACCCGCAAAGCCAGCAGACAGTGCATGTACTTACTGACCCCACCTGGTACCCCTCCCAGGGTAATGACCCCAGTGCATGTTTCACCCCACCTTTGCACTGGGTGTCACCTCCCCATCTCTTAAGAAGATGACTCATGTTATCCTATTCTTACCTATTTATCCTACAATAGCATACTGGACCCCCGCTGAGTGCGACAATTATTACCCATTATTGTTAATTATATCGCATCACCAATTGTTGAATTCTCCAATTATTTCAATTCCATGCATTGTATCGTAATATTACTTGTTCCTCTATTTAAGTATCCAGTTGGTGATTATTATGATTATCATGTTTCCAATTTACCTGCTTCTAATTCGCCTATTTAATACTTTCTGCACTGTTAAAGGGGCAAAACAAGCAACATTTGAACTAGACTAGTTGCCAAAATTCCCCTTTGGTTCCGTAAGGGCAACCAGTAACAAACCACAGTGCTAGAGGTGAGGTGGGTGGGGCTGACTCCTCCGTGTCCCCAGGCTGAGTGCTGCCTTCCCACGGCGTGAACAGCTCCACCCTCCCTGCAAAGGGCGGGTCTGTTCCCTTCCTTGCAGTGTGGCGCCACTGCGCACGCGCTGCCTAAGTGGTTGCCACAGCAACTCATTCACGGCTGGCGGCATTGTACTGCACAGTCGCCAGGCCCGTTTCCCCAGCTTATCCCGCGTCCCCTGATGGGGGGGCCGCCAATTACCCCGTCACCACCATTGCAGCAGTGAAGGGGGCTTCTCCCTTCACTGTATTTAAATGCTTTGAAATGCTAACTGCCTCTTACCCTTAAAACTGTTTCCTAAAACCCCCCTTCACCACCCCCTAGTATTTGCCATTGTGCACAGATCGTAATCTGAATTTGTATTTGTTTAGCATTTGATTCTTGGCTTCCGCTAATTGTATTTAAATGTTTGATATTCCAGTGGCTTTTTTCCCCCAGCCTTGTGTGGCCGAAAGGCTTTGCATAATTTCATCAGTAGAGGTTGGTCCAATAAAAGATCTCATCTGAACTCCATATTTGGGACCAACATGGCAACCATCCCCTCTCTATGGGCTTTCTCCTTAACATCCCTGCTCAGCCAGACCAGATAAAGACACAGTTCAGCCTTTACCATAGAACAGATATGCCATAAACTGATGAAAAACCCTTTCCCATTACATTTACTACTTTACTATGACATCAATAGAAGTTTGCTTCCAAAGTCCTACTGTGAAAAATACAATGAATTTCATTGCACTCAGTAGGCCTGGCCACCCTACTGGGGGACCCTGACATACCACTGCTTTTAACTTTTTTACATTCAGGACCTGCATGCTTCAGCATGCCCATTATAGAGAAGGGCACCATTCTGTTCTCAGAACACAGAGCTCTCACACTGCTATCAGCAGGAGAGAGCCCTGGGTCAGTGGAAAGAATGTACAATATTCTGCTGGTAGAAGCCAACCACCAGATATTTGCTCCTGCGTGACTGAAAGGAGATGCTGAGAATTTGTTTTCTTTGTATGAGTTTTTTAAAACAGAGAAGTACCTCACTGTGTGCTACAGAGTGGGAGCAGTGGAGTTCAAAGGCAGAATGTGCCATTGCTGCTGTGCTCTGTCTCTCATGGAGAATTTAAATTTGCATTGTTATCAACAGTTGAGTAACCAACCAGTGCTCAATCCAAAATGAATGGGGACAGCTCCACTCCCTTGTCCTCTCAAGCCCCACATCCTGAAATTAAAGAGAGGACTGTTCCCTCTACCCTAAAGTCAAGGGAGGTGTGCCTCATCTAGGAAGACCCAGACCTTGAAAACTCAACTCTGGAGTTACTGGAGCAGCACCTGACTCCAAAGCATCATCACAGCTGTGTGACAGCCTGGCCCTGTTAGTGTTCACCCTCCTCAGCTGTAGCCCTTCCACAACCCCTCCAGTCATGCCTCCTAGCTTTCTGACTGACTGCCAGCCAGGTTAGAAGACATCTGAGGCTGCTTTTACACGTGATGGCTGCTGCCATGGACTTCTCCAGGTGGTGGAGGTAGCTGTCACTCTAGCTGGGATCTGCCGGGCCGCCAAAGGAGAATGACAGCAGCCCAGGGCAGGGAGGGGGTGGGGCAATGCACGGATGTGGGTCTGCATGTCCCCACCCCTGTGCTGCATTCAGAGCCTTACCCCTCTGGTTGATGGACGGCCATGGCAGCCAATGACGGTCACCAGGGCACGCATCCCCCACCATCAGTCTCGACTGTGGTAAGTAAAGTGGTCTGCCTTCTGGCTCCCAATCATGGTGGAGTTTTCCCTGAGTGACAGCCTGGGATAATGTGATGGTGGTACCTGCATTAGTTTGCGCAAAAGTGGATTAATCCATGCAACCATCGCAACTGAAAACACCCTGAAATTAACAACTAGGTTGTCATGTTGGTCCCAAATATAAGAGATGGAGAAAAATTAGTTGAGATTGGTATCGTTCATCAGACCACCTTCTCTTGATGAGACTACACAAGCTTTTGGGCCAGACACCCTCTTCCCCCTGGCTCTACCCATGCCCATTAAATGCCCGGCTGAATACTTTACCCAGGATAAAAACCAATAGCATCAAGATGCCCCTGAAGCTGCCAGGCAACCACCCATTCAGTAACCTTCCCTAAAGAGGAGAGGTTAGAGATACTGTGATAGCTGTCCAGGGAGTCAGGGTCAAGCGATGTTTTTTTTAGCAGGGGCCTGACAACTGCCATCTTAAGGGTATCTGGCACCCTGCCCTCCCATAGCAAGGCATTGACACCCTCCAGGCAGAATTGGCCCCCAGACTCTCCCTGTTGGCTTTCACCAAGCAGGATGGGTATTGATCTAATTTACAACTGGTTGCTCACATTGCCCTAAGGACATCCCTCGCATCAGTGATGGACACCAACAGAAACTGATCCAAATAAACAGGATAAGGCTGAATCTCCACAACCTCAAGCTTTGACTCTGCCATCAAACTAGCAGCTCCCAAATTGTGGTGAATACGAATGATTTAGTCTGCAAAGCAAATGATAAATTCTTCACAGCGAGCAATGGATGACTCAGACCCTGGGCAGAGGCAGCCTGGATTTACCAGGCTGTTTACTGCCTGGAACATCTCAGCTGGACGAGACTTTGCAGATGCTAAGGTAGCAGAGAGAAGAGCATCTCTTGCCACAACCCTAGCCATGGCATAGCCCTTCAAAGGTGATCTATGGCAGAATTGGTGGGCTTCAGCACAAGACAAGCACTACCTAAGCTCTAGCCACCTCACCTCCTTCTTCATCCACCTCAGGTCCCCTGTGTACCAGGAGGATCTGATCTGACACTGCAGTGGAAGCGGATGCCTCTGTGCAACCATGTTGATGGCCTTGGTCAACATGCCATTCCACAGTAGCACCTTCCTATTTTTATTTATTTTTGAAAGGAAAAAATCATAAGCAGGGGTGTTTATCTTGCAAGCGTTGTAGTTTTCTGTAAATACAAAAGGGCCCAGTGACCACTTTTTAATGTGCAGCAATGAGTAAATGCCATTGTAGTGACTTCCCCCAAAGATATTTAATTTCTTAATTCAGCTGTATAGCTCTGGCACTTTTCACTCTGTGATTGTCTCAGCAGCCTATTGATATTCTAAGGGTGTACGGGGCTCTGTGTTAAAGGCACGCAGTGCTAAGATGCTGTTTTCAGAGTGAGGAGTAAAATGTCCAGGGCACGTGACAAAAAGTTACAGGCATGTCAGGATCACTGCGGGGAGGCAATTTTGTCCTCATCCGCATTCTGAGTTGGTGTGACAAGACGCTTGTTGTTTTCAAGCACGTACAATGAAATCTCCACTCTTTTCTCTTCAGCAAGATTCTGATTACAGACCAGGCTCTATAAATAGCCAGAATCTGATTAATAAAAAGAATCTGCATCATTTATGAGAGGATTTTAATTTTCATGTTGCACCAATGGAGACCTCAGAAAGTGTTGGTTTCTGGAGAAATACAGGACGAATGTTGAACACCTCCTTGTTTCTTCCTGTCTTCCTCCTCTTCTTCCTCACTGCCTTCCTGCTTCAGTGATGGGGAGGCAAAAGAGTTTGGGCTCCTAGGACTAGATTCAACAAGCATGGCACAGGGAGCTATAACTCAGTTTGGAAATGGGCTGGGACATGACAGTATATTTCCCTGATAGCCCTGCTCCACATATTCTCTCATCCCCCTCCTCCTCATTGCCTTGTAAAACAAGAAGCATCAGTGCTCAAGCCTGCCCCAGAATCCCAACCCTATAGCAGACATGGGAGGGATTCAGAGCCAGGGACTGGCAGAGTTGAGCTACCAGTTTCCTCTTCCCACACCTACTTTGCCAGTCCTTGCTCAGGGCTGCGACTGTTACTGCTGCTGGTGATTAGCTGTTTGGTGATGCTGATAAGCCTCAATGCTGTCATGGGAGGGACTGGGAATAAGGCTGGGTCTTCTGCGTCCAGCTTTCAATAGAGTCTTGTTGAGCAGCAATGGTGAGAAGGGCTGGAAGAGCCATGGCCAAGCCTTGGCAAGTCCTGGCACAAATTAAGTCCTTGGTGTCCTTGGGGATTGTGGGGCTTTGTGCAAATACCTTGCTGGGGCCCTTCTTAGTGCATGGCTCATTGTGAGCTGGTGCACTTAGAGACCTGGGCGGGGTCTCTCTACTACTGTGGTTTTTTGTGTGCCTGCCCTGACTGCACAAGCCCAGGGGCTTCCATTATGTATAAAGCCCTGGCACCATGCCCATCCCATCTACCAGCGGCACAGAATAGAGCTGCACTGCCTGTCCCTATTATAGCTACACCCTTTAGCCCTGCTCTTATGCTCCTCACACATGAAGGCTCCCCTTTGCCATCCCTGAAAACGGAGACTTCATCTCTTGTACCTGAAGCCCCCATCGGTGCCTCATAACTAAAACCCTGCAAGTGCCATGGTCTTCCCCAGCCTGGCCCTTCTTTCCCTCTGCTTAGGGCACAGCAGAAGGAAATATAGACCGGGAGGTACTGAACTCCTTGAGCCAGATACAATTCTTGGCACAGAGTTGAATTGTGGAAACTGGGCACTGGTGTTTGGGGCTGAAGTTCTGGAAAGAATAGGTTGGCTGCGTGCTATTGTGACAAATATTGGGGTACATATTTTAAGCAGGCCACACTTAGGGTTACCATCCTCTGGGTTTGGCCTGGAGAAACCGTGACTTTGGAGTGTTGTGGTGGGACAATGCCCCAAAGGGGCTGCAGCCACATCGGAAAAGGGTGGGAAAGTTCCTTTCCCCTGCCCCCTTCCAGCATGGCCCAACCTCCTTTGGGTCAAAGTCTTGGGAAAGGTGGCAAATTTTTTAATCACACTTACACTCATGAGTTCCATTACTATATATTCTCCGTTGCTGAAAGGTCAGCTCGCAAAACTCCACACATCTGTCAAAGAAGTAGCAATATTAACTCTCTCTATATGCTATTACATAAGGGGGGGGGGACACACGGTCTGTGCCCTCTGAGTGGCATGGCTATGGGGCATTCACAACCATGCCTGCATGTGAAGTGCTGGGGTCTTCTTCAAATGGGCAGCCCCCAGCATGGCTGCCCCGGCCACCGAGGCAGCCACTGTACATTTGGCTGAGTCCGCACTGCGCACTCCTAATTTTTCAGCAGTGCTCTGTGCGTGGCCATAAGTGGTCGCTGCATGGGTTATGGGAGCGCGCATTCCCATGCTCCACCTTCACTTGATCAGTTGTATGCGTGGTCGGGGGGGGGGGGCGACGTGTGGACGTGTCTCATTTAAAAACACCCAAACTTATAGCTTTTATTTAATTTTATTTGGCATCTGGCTATCGCCATGGCCCAAATTAAAATGTACACAAAATACACTATACAAAAATACACATAAAGTACACCACCATAAAATATCATTACCAAGCAAAAATCAAGATTTACCCTAATGCTAACTAAATGGAATTGGAAACTTCCCAAGAATTAGTTCTATATAGCATAATTTCTATGGGGTTATAAAATACCCAGTTTCATATAAAGCAATACTTTGCACACAGGTTAGTATCTGGAAGAGACTGCTTCACAAACCAAATCAAATTTTGGTTACTCCCTCGATCAAAATAATCAGTTCAGCCTTCCTAATCATAGCTGTCTAATAGGCGTAAAGAGTCACAGCATTAATTAACTCCCTATTAATCTGCTGGTGCGGCTATATAACCTTCTCCTTATTTGAGAAATTTGGAATTTTTACAAGGCATGGCTTAAGATAACAACACCTAATATTTTCAAAATAATAACACTCCAGAATATAATGTTCCATATCTTCAACCATACCCATGCCACAAGGGCATACCCTCTTACTTTTTTCCAAACCTAGATGTCGTTCCATGGTTACAGTCATAAGGGCCTGGCCTAGCCTTAGCCTTGTTAGCTGTAACCTAACTCATGGTTTCAAATCTAGTTTTAGATAACACGCCATCTCCCCCACTGTGGCCCAATGAACATACGTTGGCGACACTACATTTGTTGCTATTCTAGCTTGATCTTCCTGTCTTGCTATATCCAAAAGTCTTTGATATATATCCTGTTTCTCAGTTTTGGGAAAGTACCTATACTCCCTATTCGAGGCATAGCAAAAACCTGCTTTATTGAGAATTTTTTTTATTGATAGAAGCCAAGGAGATTGTCTGACCTCTGCGCACTTATAATCCTCTAAATAACATAATTTTGCATATTGCATAGGCCTGAATTCCAAAAGTTTAAACCAGAATTTTATCTGTCTGATGCTTAACAATGTTCTAATTGAACTAATTCCCAACTCTGCACGCATCAGTACGGCTGGAACTGTCTTTGCCACTCCGAACAAAAGCCTCATAAACTTGTTTTGAGGTATTTCAAGACTATCTCTATATTCATGGCCCCATACCTCAGAACTATAACGAATTTGTGCAAGTACCTTTGCCCGATAAGCTTTTACTACTACTGGTACCGACCTGACTCCATGTTGTATATGAAACTTCCTAAGTGCAAGAGGATAGTTTGTGTGGCTTTATTCACTATATTTGCCATATGTTCTTTTCATACTCCTGTAGAAGAAAAAATCACTCCCAAATATTTAAAGTGTTTCACCACCTCAATCTTGCGATCAGAAATAAACCAAGCAAATTGTCTACGTTGCTTGTCCCATTTTACAATCTCTGTTTTATGTTGGTTAATGCAGAGATTGTTATCGCCATACATTTGGCTGAGTCTACACAGCGCACTCCTGATTTTTCAGCAGTGGTCTGTGCGTGGCCATAAGTGGTCACTGCACGGGTTATGGGAGCGCGCATTCCCACGCTCCATCTTCACTTGATCAGTTGTATGCCTGGCTGGTGGGGGGGCATGCGTGGACGTGTCTCATTTAAAAACACCCAAAGTTATAGCTTTTATATATAAACTCCTACAACACTTCCTCAGCTCACAGAAATATTTTGAGAATCAATTAGTATTTGCAAAGTGCTTGGATGAAAAGTGACAAACAAATGCAAATGATGATGACATTTTGCCCCCAGGTTGCATGTTGAAGACTCTGAGTGATGGCCCACTTATTTTCCTCCAAAATTGTACGGATACATTAGCCAATCTGAATGAAGCATTTCAGTTTGTCATTGATAGCAACACTGTTGCTGTGATGCCAATTCAAGTCACTCAGAAGCAGGTGGAGAGTGTATTAATTGCTAAAATGAAACCCAGTCAAAGGACTAGATTTAAAAGAACCTGGGAGTGCAAGGCCAATGAGCTACATGTGTTACCCTTCTACCACCTCAAATCTGGAAAGCCACTGGAAAACCATTCGCTACCTCAGTTCGGTATTTATGCCTTAAGTCATACCTCCCAGCATTTTGAGTGGCCAAAGAGGGACAAGCCCCACCCCTTCTCTCAGCCAATAAGTTCCACCTCTCAGCGAATAAGCTCCATCCCTTCAGCATGGGCACACACCTCCCAACATTCCAAGTGGATAAGGAAAGCTCTGCTGCTTATCATTCTACTTGGTGTTTTGCTGTCCCATTGTCTCCCTGTTGTCCTCTCAAGTGCTTTTTCTGGGAGATACTGGTCTCTCTCCCTCCCCTCCCCAAAAGAGAGACAGCGGGATTCAGCACCCAAGGTGGGACTGTCCCTCCTAAATGGGAACTGTTGGTGGGGTATGCTCATAGTCCTGTTGTCCTTACCCAGGCAGTCCTCCTGCTTAGGCCAAAGGAAGTTTTACCTTTGTAAGGACTTCAGGATTCAGCTCCTCGACTTCCAGCTGAGCCTCTTCTGTTGCCCAAACAGGTGAGGTGGGGAACTCCCATCCACCTTCAAAGCACTGCTGCCATTCCACTCCATAAATTGCACACGACACTCTGCGATGTAATAAAATGAAACACCCTAGCACTGATGCGGGGAAGAGGAATAGGCACCATAACAGGGACGGGGGCATCCCTCACTGTAAACTGCCATGCAGGCTGCAAATCACAGCCTGTGCTTCATATTTCTCAAGGCTCTGCATCATCCTTTATGCTGCATCTGCTTCGTGAGCCGGCCAAACTGAAGGTACAGTTGTGCCCACACAGTTATTCCTCTCCAATATTTCCAACTAATGCCCATATGAATTTGTAGGGCTCTGTCAGGCAGCTGAACAGAAAGCTTTTTAAAACAACAATTTACTTGGAGAGGGAGCAGTACGTTACAGAGCAGCACAAGCACCATGTATGCCCCAGGGACATTGGGGGAGAGCGCTTCCTACAAAGCAAGAAAGCCAGGACTCAGAGCTTTGGCCCTGGCCCTCATTCAGGGGGTGCTATGCTAACTTGCAAACAAGAGACTAGTGAGACATCAGGTGTCTTTGTCATATTCCCTTGCAGAACTTTACTGACCAGTGGACACCCACTAGCTGCAGAGCAGCTATTGCCTAGGCAACGTTGTGCCTCCTCTCCCCAGCAGTTCAAAGTACTTAAGCAGTGCTGTTAATAAAATTATAAGCTGCGCCCAGCTAATGATCAGGCATATTAGTGAATCAGTCACAGACAAGATGTTTATTTGTACAGTGGCAGGCTCACAGCTGGCCTGGAAGGGTCACTCTATTGCTATTAAGCCAAACGATTTGGCAGAGTAAAGATTAAAGTCACTCCTGGCGGCGCTTGGTTCACACAGAGTTACTGCACAGCCTGTGGTCAGTGCAAGGCAATTTCATGCAAGGAAAAAGCAAATCTGGCATTTCTGCTTCATTTCAGATCATTCATGGGGTTGAGAGTTAGAAGAGAACACTAGCTGCATCCATCAACCAAGATGAGGAAAATAAAAGTTTGCTTTGGTGGGAGACTGAGGGGCAAGCTGTATGCTGCAGATTCACTGGGTTAAGTAGTGGGTAAAATCATGTACCAAACCTGCTTAAGCTGGTGTAAATCAGCATTGAAGCCAATGGACAAGCAATGAATTCATTGCAGCTGTTAAGGATCAATATCTACATTAGTGCTGAAATGAATAGTATGGTATTTGCTGAGAATACTGTATCCAACAATTTGTCCATTTCGATTTGGGTGCCGCGAAGCGGGTACTATTGATTTATACCCACTTTGTTTAGGTATTCGCTTTGGGGTGTTCGGTTGTTCTCCCCAGTTTTTCTGGCTTGGTTTTTTTGTTTGTTTTTGGTAATTTTCATTCATATATAACAGGAGTGGGGCACCTTTTCCCTCCCAGGGGCCACTTTGTAAATTAGTACAAGCTCTGAGGGGCATATAGAAGTTGTGTGTGTGTAATTAAGAGGAAGAAGAAAGTCCAGACCATGGATCTGTGTCATGAATCTGTCCCCTATCCTTGTGTGCATGACCTCATCTCTGCTCCCCTCTGCTGAGCTCAGTGTTTCAGTGTTTGGGGTTAGGAACTGGATAAAAACTAGCCATGGACCATATTTGGCCCTGGGCCTGAGGTTCCCCAATCCCCACCCCTGGTATATAATATTTGATCAAATGGCTCAACAAAAATGGCTGAAAAAACTAGAAAAACTGGTTTTTTAAACAAATATTCTTTATGGTGAGAATATTCATTTGAATATTCAAAGTGCTATTTGAAAATGCAAATCATATTCCGTTATTTGTTTCAGGTTTAATATATATGTTACCACTTCCCTCTACCTAAATGACTTGGTCACACATGGCTGCCTATAGGCTTATTCACACAACATCCTTCCCTCTTGCAAATTTACCACTTGTTCCTTAATCTCTTTTTCCTGTCCTGCAGCAATGTATTCACCCAGCTGCTGATTTCCCTGCATTTCAATGGCCCATCACATGTATCCAGTGGCAGATCAATGACCCAGGAGCACAGGAAGTGGTAAGGTTTTCACACAACAATCAGAATCTGGGTTTGTGCTATTATTACCCACTCTAAACTAGTGCTGTGTGAAAGAATTCTACTCACGTCCATGTTCCTACGTCCCTACTCAGTGGCTGCAACTTATGATGGGCTTATAGTCTTTAGCTCATGAGGCAGAAGCCTATGATGCTAGAACTGAAAGCCTTGTATTCTGTCCCCAAGGCTACAGTTGGGTATTTTTCATAGTGAAGTATGTCCATTAGCTTGCCTGACTGGTCTGATGGACTGACACGTATGGTGAACTCGCATGTAATGCTTGCAAAATCTGATGTCCGTGGGGCCTCAGAAGCTGTATAATGAGCCCCTGATCGCTGCTGCATGTGAGTGAGCCAATCCGAGTTCCAGTCCCGCTTTAAATTCGGATCTGATGGTTAGATCTGATCTAATCATCCGGGGCTCATTATACAGCTTCATCAGATTCTAGCAGTGTTACGTGTGAGTTCACCCCTAATTTCAGTAATGCTAGTAATGAAAAACAGTCCCCTCATTGACTGGCAGCTAGCAATTACCAGCTTTGGACTTATTGTAGAGTTAGCTTTCTAGTGAATAACACACAGCAGAAGTTTATTCAAAACAGAACTTTACTAAGAGCTCAGAAGACATGCTTCCATACTGTACAGACTGCATGGGACAAGATGGAGGACAGAGAGAGGAGAAGAGAGGAGA
>QEPC01006395.1:379709-418301 GCA_003113815.1 Sphenodon punctatus
GTTTTGCAATGCAATCCACATGCCTCTTGCTGTGGTCTCACTTCTTATATGGATTAGCTGGTCATCTTCTACCAATAAACTTATTGTAGCCTTTGCTAACCTGTCCTTTTTATCCCATTCCTCATGATTTGCTGCTAGTCTGTTTGTGGTAATCACCTCCTATAGATCATCTTTAGATAGCAGCATTTCCACTTTAAACTTCCACAATTGGTAGTTTACATTGTTCAGCTTTCCTACCTAAAGTCTGAGCTCTGAGCTGCTTGCCATACTTGCTTCCCTCCCTTTCCCCTTCTGGGATTTAGGCCTTCTTACTCACAGTTAGTAGGCCTCTCTGTCTGAGAGTTTTCTTTCACAGTCTGCACTCCTTCTGGGCTGCTTCTAGTCTTCAAAATTCCCTTGAAGATGTCCTGGGCCCATAACCTATTGTAGAGTTAGCTTTCTGTTCAATAACACACAGCAGAGGTTTCTTCAAAACAGAACGTTACTAAGAGCTCACAAGACATGCTTCCATACTGTACAGAATGCATGGGACAAGATGGAGGACAGAGAGAGAAGAAGAAAGGAGACAAGGAGAGGAAAAAAACCCTGTTTCGTCCCTTGACCCTCCCCCTACCGGACAAGCCCCATATTAAGCTTGCAGGGCTTGCAACGGGCTTTTACTTGTGACTGTTGCACAATCCAACAGGACTTACTCAGGATTTTAGAATCTGGAGTTGGTAGGATTCCTGCCAGAGGTGTTTAAACAAGCGGATTGATTTGCTTCCCTTCTCAATTCTCATAGGTAGTACAGCCCTTTTCATGGTCGATGAAGGAGTCCTAGGGTAATGGACAGGGAGGGAACTGTAAGCTATGTCCTTGGGTGTAAAGCTAGAGGATCAGCCTGCCCAAGACAGGGGGGAGTTGGAGACTGGAAAAGCCAGCCCTGAGAGCATGGAAGGAATGCTAAAGTTGCTAGGAATGAATTCCCCCCAGCCGAGACAAGCTTAGCACAGTATGGCTGGCATGCAGACATGGACCCTTGTTTACTATCCCAGCCTGGTTATATGAGCCCAGATGCAAACAGACAGACACTAGGGAAAGGAGAAAAGCTTTATCTTTGAAGTTTCATTGGCAGACACAATGAAGAATATGGCTTGTAGAAAATAGGCCCTTAAAATAAGGTGATGCCTACTTACTTAATTCACTGAGTGTGTCATCCAGGGTTAAGCACTTAAAGAATAACAAAGGACAAGGTAGTGGAGTTATAGACGCTCAGAACCAAAAGCCTGATCCTGCCCCACTGAACAGCTCCTGTTGACTCTGACAGAGGTACACAGGATCAGAGTGCAGATGTACCAGAAGTGCAGTGCCTTAACTGCACTAGCAAAATTGGCGCACATGTGAAAACAGGTGACTTTTAGCACAGCATGCACATACATGTGTGTGAAAGAGTAACTGGTTATAAAACCAGGGGCTTGCCTTTCAAATGCTTGTTTGTCTGCATGCTTGGATCATTTGAAGCACACAGGATTAACACTCTTATTGTTTGAGCGTTGTGCCTGTGGATGGATGCGCAGTTTGCAGGCATGACAGACATCTAGCTTTGAAAGTTTCAATCACTCAGCTCCCTGGAAACAGCGTGCATTACACATGGGCCCCTGCGTGACTCTTGCTTGCATTGGGTCCCATTTCCCACAGTCCCCACCTGCACTGCCTCCCTTTGTGCAGCTTTCCTGAGGCTGGGGGCTGGGTGCCACTGCAGTCAGTTCCAGATGACCTCACAGTCTTGGCCATGTCTACTGTAAGGCAGAGTTTCTTCTACCCCTAATATCATTCTGGTAGCTCTTCTCTGCACCCTCTCTAATTTTCCAAGTGAGCCAGTTATAACCCACATTCCATTACAAACCCTATTTTCACCACCATTCCCCAACCGCATTTTTTAATATCCTTATTTGACTCAGATACCACACTCTCAAGTACTTGAGGCCCATAATCTAAATAGACCAGATAGATAAGGGAAGCAACTGACTGGGAGAACCTGAAACACAGCCCAGCTCACCTGAATTCCTAACCCCTGGACCCTTATACAAAGCACTCCCTTTTCATCCCCCCCCCTTTTCCCCCTGGAGTAAACATCTTGCTAAATCCAGGCAATCCAGGAATAAAGCACTGCCAAGTGCTGACTGAGCTTTAAAGCACCTACACCTACTTATTCCAGCCTGGACATCTCCTACCTAGAAAGATTAAAGGAATTAAAGGCTTACAGAGTGCATTTACAAATGACCAGGAAAGTGAAGCAAATGGCTTTAGAAAAAAATATTAGTGTTTTAATTTACAAGAGCTGTTTAAAAAGTGAACAGAACAAGGATTTCGACCCATGGATAGGGACAGAATTTAATTTTGAATCTGAGCCTTCAAAATATTTATAATGTATTTATTTATAATAAAATTTGTATGCTGCCCCCTCCGGCTAAAAGCATCTCATGGCGGCTAACAACATGTTAAAAACAGATTAAAACAGCCAATCATCAAATACAATTAAAATCCAGTAAAAACAATTTAACCCCTCACCCCTCCCTAACCCAACCCACCCACCCCATCTCCCTCAGGAAAGGCATGGCGGAACAGCCAGTTCTTGCACTGTCTGCGGAAAAATGGGAGGTTGGTGGTCAAGTGGACCTCCAGCGGGAGGGAGTTCCACAGCCATGGCGCAGCCACAGAGAATGCCCTCCTCAAGGTCGACATCTGAGAAACCCAGGGGACCTCAAGGAGGGCGCCCCCCACTGACGGCAGGGGCTGATCCAGGTCCCAGAGGTTGAGGTGGTCCTGCAGGTAGGTGGGGCCCAGGCCATTTAGGGCTTTAAAGGTCAACACCAACACCTTGAATTGGGCCCGGAAGACTATCGTCAACCAGTGCAGAGAGCGAAGCACTGATGTAATGTGCTCGCGTCGGCCCGTCCCAGTTAGGAGATGAGTCACCACATTCTGCACCAGCTGTAGTCTCTGAATCAGCACCGAGGGTAGCCCCACGTATAGTGTGTTACAGTACTCCAGTCTCGAGGTAATAAAAGTATGGACGATCATGGCCAGATCAGAGTCCGAGACAATGTACCAGATGTAACTGGAAGAATGCCCCCTTTGTCACAGCTTCCACCTGGACATCCAGGAGTACCCCCAGACTCCGAACCTGAGATACCAGGGGAGGACGGACCCCATCAATGATGGGGGCCACCACTCCCTTGGCTTTCCCCACAACCATCACCTCCATCTTGTCAGGATTTAACTTCAGGAGGCTCGCCCTCATCCAATCCCCCACAGCTGCCAAACACCGGGTAAGCACCGAGACTGCCGGGCCTGAGTCTGATGAAAATGAAAGATACAGCTGGGTGTCATCAGCATATTGATGACACCGTACACCAAACTCCCTGACAACCTCCCCCAAAGGCTGCATATACACACTGAACAAGAGAGGGGACAAGATGGAACCCTTTGGGACTCCACACGTGAGACCCCAGGGAGAAGATGAAAAATCACCCAGGACCACACACTGGATTCTCCTGGTCAGGAAAGAGCAGAACCATTCAAGAACGGTCCCGCCAATCCCTGCCCAGTTCCACAAGCAGGGATTGCCTGCGGGTTGTTTAATTCTCTTCCCTTATGTTGGTGTTGCAAATTCATTGTAACTCCAGTCATGGGAATGTGGCAACTAGAGTGAGAGGGAAATCAGGCCAAGAATATGCACCTGAATATGAGAATACTCACTTGCTCTGCATAAAGACAGTAAATCTGTTTCTTTATTAATGTTTTCCCTCTCAGACCGGTATAAATTGGGAGGAACTCCACTGATGTCAGGAGGTCAGATCCACTATTGTTACTCTGGTTGAATAGCACTGTAATGTTATTCCACTGATCCAGTAGAAAATTGGTACAAGTTAGAGAAGATTCATGCACAATATATTTAGGCAGTAAGGCAGAAAGAGTCATGAACTAACTTTCATTTGCGAATGTGGAGTAACGTGCACCTATCCAATGTGGGCAATTGCAAGATCCCAAATACTGTAGTATGTGACCACCTCACATTGTTTAATGTATTTATCCTGCACCTCTGTGTGGCAGAACACAGTACTATTCTCCTTTTACTGAATGGGGAAGAAAGGCAGAGAGAGACAGAGTCTGCTTTCAGACGTCACATGTGAGGGGCGGGGACTTGTAGGGATTAGTATCTGTCACAATGCATTAATCCCCTTTTAGCACGTAAGAACACCCATCCTTGTAAAGGTTACATTTGGGGACCTGGTCATGAGAGAGTGTTCTTGTGTGCTAAAAGGGAATTAGTGCATTTTGACAGGCACTAATCCCTGCAATTACAGAGCCATGGTGGTGACTGCGCAAGTTCCTGCCCCTCCCATGTAGCATCAGAAAGCAGCCAAAGATCATACAGGATTCATCAGTAGCTTGAAATTGAACCCAGGTTTCCCTAACTCAGGCAAGCACCTTAAATCAGGGCTGGCCAACTGGAGGCATGTGGGCCGGATCCCGCCTCGGAACTTGTGGTGGCTGCCAAAAAGCTGGACAACCCTGTCTTAAAGTTTGGGCTTGCCGCAAACCACTGATCTTTTCATCCACAGCCCTGTCCAAACTGTTGTGAGCTGAGATACCACAGCCATTCAGTGCCAAGAGATATGTCCCCAGAAGTTCCCTTCTGTGGCCCCCTGGTCTAGAAGTACTAGACCACAGGCAGCCCAGTGCTCCTTTCCCCTGAAAAAATGGATGGATGGACGCAGCAATAGATTTTCAAACTGATTTTTCCAGTCAAAACATGCATGTTGGTAGAATATGCTGCATTCTACCCACACCTTCAGCTCCAGCTAATCGACAGGCAGGAGAGAAAGAACTGGATTTACTAGATTGGAATTCCAAGGCCGCAGCCCCCTCCCTTAAACCAGTAATGCAGAAGTCCCCTTTGCTGCTGCCATGGCGGCGACAGGGAATTTGTTGTGCCCCGAAGAGGCACAGAAGGATGGCTGCGGCAGAGAGCATTCTAGAATGCTCCCCCGCTAGAGAAACTCCGGGTTGCCATGACAAACAAGGTGCGCGCATGTGCAGAGGCGCAGAGTGCCATTTGAGGGACTGACCCGCCCTCGTTAGAAAGGGCGGGGCCACTCCGGCGCTACAGATCATTCGGCGGCTGAAGAGGACTTGAACAGCAGCGAGTTCCCTCGCTGCTGACCTAGGCCCACAGAATTATTTTCACACAGCAGTATTTTCAGCGGTGATATGGGCCACACCAAAAAGAAGGCTGGGGGGCAGAAGAAGAAGGCCCCACAGATGCCTGCAGCGGAGGAACCAGGTGATAATGCTGAGGGGGCAGGGGAAGAGATCCCCCCCGGGCTGTGATGTTGGCCCAGCTTGCTGCCTGCGAGGCACAGATGCGGGTGCAGGGCCCCCCCACCGGCGAGCTAAGTGATGCCCCTCGGGCATTTTCAGGGCCTGGGGAGGGCACCTCCTGGGGAGCAGAGGCAGGACAGGGGCTGGCCCACGTGGAACCCGGCATGGAGGGAATTCAGGCTGCCCCCCCTCTCAGTTAGGATTGCGCCGGGGGGAGAGGGTAGTACAACCCCCCACGCATTATAGAGAAGAAGGGGCCATAATAAGCCCCATAACATACCAGGCAAACCAGGCTAGGGAAGACAGAATGGAGTCCAACACAGGCCCACAAACCCAGCAGTCAATGGGTCCCCAAGGACCAACTGCCCATGCTGGGGGGAGTGCACCCCCAACGGGTGCAGGAATCAGGGGCCCGATTATGCAGATCCTGTATACAATGCACCAACCCCCCCCCCATGTTAGACAGCTCACAACATGCCACCTTTGGTCCCATCCAGTCCGATCACGGGTCAAGGGGAGTAGGACCTCATTTTCAGGCCAGGTACTTAGTGGAACATGCACAAGATAGAAACATAGGGAGGGAGATGATTGACCAACAAGGAGTCCCAGGACTAGAGGACTATCGGCGCCATGGAGTGGGTAGAGTTTCTCCAGCTGCCTTAGGGGCTCCACCAACCTTTGGGACCCCCTTTTCAGAGCAAAGGGGGCCTGGGTTGGTAGACTGTTCTACAGGTGATGAACCACCAGCAAGCAGGAGGCGCGTGCAAGAGTCGGACCATTGAGATGAGCAGGTAGATGCAGAGATGTGGAGGCGAATCAGGGTGTTAGAAATGCAACTGAACAGGGGTGTACAGAACCATGCAAGGGCCCATGAGGCACGGGACACTCAAGGACCGGCACCCCACGCAGTGGATGGAGATGGTGAGCACCTGGTATGGGGTAACATGGGGAATATGGAACAAGTCACAACCGGAATTGCGCAGGTGGGGGGGAGAGAGATAACCCCTCAAGTTGCTGGGGGGGAGTGTTAACCATGCCGAGCCCCTGAACGCACAGCGTGGGGGTCAGTTAGTGGTGACTCCGGCTGTGGAGGCAGCAAACTGCCAGCAGCGGGCCTCACCACAACTCCTCATGGTTAACGGGGCCTGGGCATGGGTCATCCCAGCAGCAGGTACAAATTGCGGGCCGGAGGTTCCCCCTCTCGCACTAGTGTGCAACCCACCAGTGGGTACGGCCCCCGCCGGGGACTCCCCTATTCCTACACAAGTAACAGCTCCTGCCCCAACAGTGGTAGCCCCAGAAACACCATGGGTAGCTCACTCCCCTGGGAGGGTCATACCCGACGTGGCAGCCCCATTTGGCAATCACCTACCACAAGCCACAAAATATAAGATATTTAAAGGGGAGTACATTGACCTCTTTGCGCTCTTGTTCAGCGACCCCATTGTGGATCAACCAGAACAAGGGGACACCAAGGACAAAGAGAGCTTTAGACACCCTAAGGCTGATCGCAATTGGGACAATTGGACTTCGACGTATGCGGTGTACATGGGGGTACTGATGCAAGCCGATCCAAGCCGAGGACTAGAACTACATAAGTATGTGGACATTGTCCGCAGGGCCCATGGGACAGGACCACCGGGCACATGGCTTCGCTATGATGAAGCATTCCGCCATAGAGCTGCCAATACCCCCGGGCTTCCATGGGATAAGCATGCCCCGGATTTGAGACTTGAATGCATGATTGATGCCACACATGCACCCTGGGCAGTTAGCGGGCACCCCTTAGTACAGGGAGGGGTGGCTTCAGCGAATGAGCCATTTCGCGGCGACAGTCGAAAAGGGGGGCAAGGATCACCCGGCCTATGCTACGAATACAACAAAGCAGGCCGGTGCAATCGGAACAACCGTAGGTTTTGCCATACGTGTTCCAACTGTGGGGTCGGGGGGGGGGGGACACACCCGGCAACTACTTGCTTTCGCCCCAGACACAGAAATAACCGGGGCAGATTCAATCAAGGGTCAGGAAATGGAAAAGGTGGCCAGGGAACATCGCCAGGGCCTCGCCAGGGAAAGGGGTCCGACACCAGTGCAAATTAACAGTTTAGATAGAGCATTAAGATCCCATCCTGACAGGTGTGAAGTCCAGTATGTGGTGCAAGGTTTCAGGAAGGGATTCCTCATTCCAGCGGGCCTGGTACCTCAGCGTAGTACAGTGCCTAACTTAAAATCTTTAGATGGGCGTGAAGAATTAGTGAGACTAAAGACTGGGAAAGAAGTGGCCGAAGGCAGGGTGGCTGGCCCCTTTGATCACCCTCCCATTAATTACATGATGATATCACCCCTGGGCATTGTCCCTAAGAAAACGCCGGGGGAATTTCGGATGATACATCATCTGTCCTACCCTCGGGGCTTTTCTGTAAATGATGCCATACCCAAAGACCTCTCAACCATAAAGTACGCGTCATTTGATGATGCAGTAGAGAAGGCCAGGGCGATGGGACCGGGTGTGCTTATGGCAAAGTGTGATGTCAAATCGGCATTTCGCCTGCTGCCAGTGCACCCCGGTAGTTTCCACTTGCTAGGTTTTCATTTTGAAGGGAAATACTATTATGATCGAGCCATGCCCTTGGGGTGCTCTATATCCTGCTCTGCTTTCGAACGCTTTAGTTCACTAGTAGAGTGGATATACAGGCAGCGACTATCTGAAGGTGAGGTAACAAAATACTTAGATGATTTTTTGATAATATGCCCCCCCAAGAAAGGGTCCTGCGCAGCCGCCCCGCGTCTATTCCAGGAATTGGCAGTGGAACTTGGTATTCTGCTGGCACCGGAAAAGACGTAAGGCCCGGACACGTCCATCACCTATCTAGGAATAGAATTAGATACCAAATTGAACCAATCAAGATTGCCTGCACAAAAAATTGAGAACATGAAACAAAAAATTGGGAAATGCATGAGAGCTCGTAATGTTACAGTATGGGCCTTGCAATCCTTAATAGGGAGCCTTAATTTTGAATACCGTGTAGTGGCACCAGGGAGAGCCTTTCTGTCCAGGTTGTATAGCAAACTACGAGGACACAACCAGCTCCATTACAGGATTCGGGTTACCAACGAGATGAAACAGGACTTAGGAATATGGCTGGGCTTCTTGGAAGGATACAATGGGGTGAGCTTTTGGAGGGACAGGATGTTGCTTTAATCAGATCTGCAGGTACATTCCGATGCAGCGGGCGGGATTTGGAGTATATTTCCGAACACGCTGGTGTGCGGCGCCATGGCCAAAAGGGTGGCATGAATCAGGTTTAGTCAGAGATTTGACATTTCTAGAGCTGTTCCCAATCATTGTTGCTGTTCTACTATGGACGCTACAATTTGCCAACAACACCATCCTTTTTTGGTATGATAATATGGCTGTAGTGCACGTGATCAACACCCTTTCATTCCGCTCACCAAGGGTCATGTCCTTGGTGCGAACATTGGTCAGTGCATGTCTGAAGGATAACATCTTGTTTACTGCACGGCATGTCCCAGGAGTGGACAATGGCATAGCCGACGCCCTTTCTCGGTTTCAGATCAAACAATTCCGGGAAATGGCACCGGATGCCAGAGATGCCAGTTTGCGATGCACCTTCACAAAAGGGGGTTGACTGGGGGCACCATAGCAGGAAAGGTTTCAGCACTGTCTTTTTTCAGCAGGTTGAAAGGTTTCCCATCCCCCGACAAAGGCTTCTACTTGAAGCGGATGTATGAAAGTTGGGCTAGGGTTCAACCGGCCACCCCCAAACTCCGAGCACCAATAACCACACCAGTTCTGGTCCAATTATGTCAGGCGTTAAAAACAGTATGCCACACCGAATTTGAGGTACAATTGTTCACCGCAGCATACGTCGTAACATATTTCAGCGGGTTTAGGTTTAGCGAGGTAGTTCCCCTATCCCAAAAAGACAATACGGAGCGAGCCTTCCTACTACAAGACATGGAATTGTCACAGGAAGCAGTAAGGCTTAGAATACGCCATTCCAAAACAGATCAGAGGAGTAGAGGACAAAATGTTGACCTATACCAATGTGGAAACCAGGCCATATGCCCCGTCGAACAGATGAGGCAGTACCTTGCTATCTGCCCCCGAGCCCCTGGATACTTATTCATACACAGATCGGGTACCCCGCTTACAAATTACCAATTTACTGCTGTCCTAAAGGCTTCTCTTCACAGGGCGGGATTGCCCGTAAGGGAATTCAGGTCCCACTCATTTAGGATCGGCGCTGCTATAACTGCTGCAGCTGCGGGTTTACCAGAGGAGGCGATTAAGTCAGTGGGAAGATGGCATTCAGGGGCATATAAAAAATATGTTTGACCCTATCCTGAGTAAACAACTACGTTTTTTGTTTCCAGAAGGAACTAGACGCACCAGGATCGAAAGACGTGTGGTGTAGATTGTGGGCCACAGTTTGTTGCGATGGGCAAACAGAGCCGCTAAGACATACGACTGGGGTGTACATCTGGGACTGGGAAGCAAGTTCACCATAAAATGGATAGGAAAAGGGGGAATGAGGTGGAAGCAATTGCTGCCACTGTTAAAAAATTTGGGACAAACATCAACACCACACATACTAGTAATCCACCTAGGGGGAAACGACCTCCCGGATAGTAAAGGAGTTAATTTAATAATAAATATTAAACAGGATTTATTGATAGTTAAAAGTTTGTTTGTGGGTGTCCACATAGTTTGGACGAATTTTATACCCTGCATTAGGTGTGATACAGCAACCAAACCTGCGAGAGTAGACAGGGCCCGAAGAAACATTAGCCGGGAAATAGCAAAATGGGTGTCGAGCTTAGGGGGATCTGCCATTAAACATCCAGAAATTGTTAGGGGAAGGAAGGACCTGTTCCGTGATGATGGAGTACACTTGTCACCATTGGGGAACGAATTATATTTGATGGCACTAGCTGAACATCTTAGAGGATTATAATTTGTAGAGGTGGTGGGGGGTCGGGGGTGTAAACTTAGTTTCCCCCCCTTTGTGACAGAGATCCAGTATGCTATAGTAGGCTAAATAGGATAGGAATAGCATAGGAAGAGTCATCTCCTTAAGAGATGGGGGTGTGATAACCAGAGTGATGTGGGCACAGCACACGCTGGGGTCATGATCCTTGGAAGGCGCGACGCAGGGAAGTCAGAAAGGACATGCGCTGTCCACTGACTGCGAACACCAACCTCCTTACTCGCGCCCAGAGTGGGCCTATCCCCTTTTTTCGGCCAGATCCAGGGTGCTGTCGAAAGGGGAGGTTGTTTGTTAAAGATGCCGACGCTGGAGGGCACATCCACGCCGGTATCAAAGTTAATAAGTTCATTAGCATAGCATACTGGATCCGGAATTGCAGTGCAATTACCCCACTGGCCTCATTTGAACTTGAGTTAATAAAGGAGTGCGGCCAGTTTTGAAAACCAATGAAGGTCTCTGTGTCTTATTTCGGGTGCGCCGACAAAGCAATAGGAAACTCTCCCTCTGTCCTGCAGATTCCTGAAACTCTCCCTGCAAGAGCTTTCTCTTGACACTCTCACCAGTCCTCTTCATGTAGCTATAGATGAGGGGCAAGTCAGTTACTGTATGTGGGCTGAAGGATTGAGGGCATCATGCTTCTCGCTGTGATGTTACTGTCAGCCGCCGCAGCCGCTTCTCGGCATGGTGGCTGTCTCAGGAGCAGGGAAGCTCCACCCCCCTTACCCGCCTCAAAAGCCAGGCGCCACCACCAACGGAGTCAACCCCTTCCAGAGGCTCTGAGGGCAGGGGGAACATGGCGGACGTCCCCAGAACCTCCCAAGGTGCCGCGGAATCAGTGCTATAACTGCCGGCGCTGGGGAATCAACAGCGCTGGTGAACAGAGCGAGAACTCCTGGAGAGACTGGCCCCTGTGAGATGGACTTGTGATTGCCTGTTTTGACTTGAACTGTAGTGTGTATTGTCTCCCCCCAGCCCTTGCCACATCCTGAGCTCTGTCTCCCTGTGGTTGTGTGAGTTTCCCTGAGGTGCTTGGGTTTACGTGGACTCCCTGCCCCTCATGCTTCCTGCTGGTGAGTGGGTGATAGAAGAGCCTGCGGGCTCGCGTGGGTGGTTTCCCTCCTTTCCCTTGGGCCCATGCCTTTTCTCCCCCTGAGTCTGCAAACCCCATGACCCGCTCCCTCTTTATCCTGGGCCCTTTCCCTGTGGAACCTGCACCTCCCTCACAGACCTTCCTAGCCTTCCCCCTGTCATGCGACACTAGAGCGAGTGAATTCCCTTCCCTGCCATACAGCTCTGCGCCCTATGATAATAGGGGTCCATGTTCAGGGTGCATGAGCACATGGACAGACCCACATACTATCCTGACAGGCTTCTTTCCTCCGCAAAACGTGAGCAGAGTTTCCTGTTGTGCTAGAGGTGGGTGTGGGTGGTGCTTCTCCCCCTTCTTACCCCTCCCCACTCACAGTTACCACCTCTGCAGTGTGTAGGGTAGAGCTTCTCAGGGGCCACAGTAGTTATGATAACTGTGCTCATCTAGTCCCGCTACTGAAAATAAAACCCAGCCAAGCTTCTATGGTTCATGGAGGCCTTTCCTTACAAAACCCCGTGGCACTTGCACAGCTAGCTCTCCCAAACTTTGTTTTCTGCTCCTCTCATCACCGTACTCAGTCTGGTTCAAGAAACAGTAAATTATCTTCTGTCTTCTCAGCTCATCATCACTCACGGATGCTGTGTCAAGGAGAATGGACTTGCCACAAACTTGACAAGTAAATCAAAGAGTGTAATAGGGAGATTCATATACAATGTGATGTTCAAAACAGGTAAGTCACTCCTTTGCCTCTATGGGTGTAAACAGATGGACAGTAGCTCTAGGGGTGGTTGTGCCAACCCACTTCACCCCTGGGCTGGCCAGTCTGTCTGAAGGGAGCCCACCAGATATTTATTTATTTAATTAAAATAACTTTTACTCCACCCCTCCTGCCAAAGACAGCTTGGGGCCACTTATTATATATATATATATATATATATATATATATATATATATATATATATATATATATATATATATATATATATACACACACACACAACACACACATAATGCGCGACATAAAAATAATCAAAATAATCAACCCCCCAACCTAACACACACACACACCCAAATCTAACCCTTTACCCATTTCCCTCACTGAAAGCTTGGTGAAACAGCCAAGTCTTACACGGATGATGGAAGGAGGGGAGGTCTGGGCCCACTGGGGCCTCTGCCAGAAGGAAGTTCCACAGCAGAGGGGCAGCCAACGAGAATGCCCTCTCTATATTTTCCCCCTGAACAACTCAGGGGACTTTAAGAAGGGCGCTCCCGGCGGACGGCAGGGGCCAGTCCAGAACGCGGGGGTTGAGGCAGTCCCACAGATAGGTGGAACCCAGGCCCTAGAGGGTTTTATAGGTCAATACCCACTCCTTGAATTGGGCCCGGAAGACCATAGGCAGTCAGTGCAGAGCCTGGAGAACCGGTGTAATGTGCTCACGGCGGCCCGACCCCATAAGGAGATGGGCTGCCGCATTCTGCACTAGCTGCAGTCTTAGAACCGTCACCATGGGTAGCTCCACATAGAGTGCGTTAAAATAGTCCAATCTCAAAGTAATGAAAGTGTGGATGATGGTGGCCAGGTCACCATCTGAGACATACGGCCAAAGCCAATGCACCAGATGTAATTGGCGAAACGCACTCCTCACCACAGCCCCCATCTGAACATCTAAGCAGAGTTTCGGATCAAGGAGCACACCCAGACTGTAAACCTGGGGGAGCAGTGGGGGGCAAATCCCATCAATGATGGAAGCCACCACATCCACTGCCCTCCCCACCACCATCACCGCCGTCTTGTCGGGATTCAACTTCAGTCAGCTTGCCTTCATCCAGTCCCCCACAGCTGCCAAGTCGGGTCTGGGTTCGATGAAAAGGAGAGTTGGGTGTCATCAGCATATTGATGACACCGCACTCCATACCATCTCACAACCTCACCGAGCAGCTGCATATACACGTTGAACGGCTGCTCGGTGAGTGGCATATACACAGCATATACACGCTGAAGCAGAGTAGCTGCTGGCGGCTCTCTAGAACATCCTGGAGCAGGCCGGACAAACCCGGAGCACTGGCCCAGAGTGGAGTTGCTCTCTGTCTGCCAGGCAGACCCACGCTGCAGCTCCACTCCCAGGTGGCTGTTACCCCGGCAACACATAGAGCTGCAGGTGCCAGTCTAGAGTGTTGGGAGATCACCCGCAGCTGTATGGTGGTGGCGGCGGCGGTACCCCTTATGAGGACTGCGGCCAGGGGAACTTGCTGGGTTCATCTAAAGTGAACCTAGGCAGGACTGGAAGTGGGTGAATATGCGGGTGCACCCCCGAAGCAGCTCCGGGGGCAGGCTGCCTCCACCTAAATATGTCCTATAACTGTAAGCAATACAGAGAACATGCAGTGCTGGTGTATTTAATGAGAAAGGTCCTTGACCGTGTGTAACAGAAGCATACCAGGTCTATGCATGATGAGGCACCAAGCCTCCAAGCCACCATAAGGCTGGATTGGAGCCCTATACAGCCCTGCAACATGCATAAGAAATGTTAAAGTGGTGTTAAGGTGCATGTCTGAAAGTACCTTAATAAGCTGTCTAAGAAGGAGTGGTAATAAAAGCCTGAGTACACAGCTGAAAGGGGGACACCAGGAGATTGCCTTTTGGTTATCCAAAAAAAGTGGTGGGGCTTGCCTAACTCTTCATTAACAGAGCCCATCAAGCTGAGTGTGGCCAGGAAGCTACAGGAGACAGGCTGCCCTATAGCCAGGGACCTGTGTTCACTGGTTTTCCCCATTAAATGCACTGAAGATGGATTCCTGGCTTGGCAACTGGGAACCAAGGCCAGAACCCTCTCCAACTGGCTGGGCAAGGGAGAAGCCAAAGTCAGAGCTCAGCCCTAGGTAGGGAGTGCTTAGCAGGCCATGAAGGGGGGGAGGGGCAGTGGACTTAGGGAGGAATGAACAGCTTTGTGTATTGCTTTGCACTGCATGTAAAAAGATTCTGAGCAGGAAACCTGTGAACTGTGGATTTTGATTGGCTGCCCTGTTACACTCTTACATGCATCACAACCTGGAGATTAGGGGGCTGCTGAGGAATCTGCATGGGGGAATTCTTCATTCCTGGTTCTGTACAACCCATCAGTTCTTGGTCTCCACTCTATAAAGGAGAAAATTGAGGGTGTGGCCAGAGTGTGATGTGCTCTGTCAATCCTGGGCTGGTTTAAAGGCCCCTATGGGACTGTTTTACTTTAGAGCAACTTCAGGTCTGTTCTAAATTACTCTGTGGGCATGGTCAGTCCCCTGATAAGCAACAAAGGGAAACAGAACAAAAATCAGAAAAAATTCTTCCACTTCCAAAGTGGTCCAATCAAAATTTCCCAGGGCCTAGAAACAGATAAACATGCTTACTCTTTGGGGTTGGGATGTAGAGTCTCTGGACGCAGAGGAGACAGAAGTACAGCAGGCAGTGAGGATCTGGCACTCTGTAATTAACCTTGCAATGCTTCCCAAATGGCCGACAGAAGAGATTTGCAGAGCCATTTTAAAACTGATTTAGGGCTTTTTATGCAGAGACAGTCAGGTTTTGGTTAGGAAGCCTCATCAACCCCCAACTCAGATAATCTGACCTCAGTCCAATTTCATTTATTCGTATCGTTAATATGGCATTTGTTAAAGCAACTATGTAAAAGAACACTTCTCTTGGAGCAAATGGTGCATAACACATGTGGAATCCCACCAGGGAATACTGGGGCGATATTGGCTCAGACCCAGCAGATGCTCACAGACAGCAGCAGCAGCTAAACACGTTTAATCATTTCAAAGACTGACCTAGCAGCCAGATAGTACTTAACTTCCAGAATTAAAGGGACGTAATCAATTGCCTTGAGACAGAGAATTTAGATTTTGAGTGAAAACAGATATAATGCTAACTCCACTTTAATACCACTTTAACAATAAAGATGGCTTCTGGATGCGCTCGCCAGCTACCACTCTGTCTCTAACCTTCCCTTTTTAGGGAAGGTTATTGAATGGGCAGTGGCACTGCAGCTCCAGCGGCATCTTGATAGCATCGGTTTCCTTGACCCTTTTCAACTGGGTTTCACCCTGGCTATGGTACTGAGACGGCGTTGGTGGCTTTGGCTGATGATCTCCACCGGGAGATGGATGCAGGATGTTCGACATTTTTAGTCCTGCTAGATCTCTCAGCCGCTTTTGATACTGTGGACCATGGGCTGCTGTTGAGACGGCTCCGAGATCTGGGGGGCCTGGACGGGACCGTTCTTGGATGGTTCCGCTCATTCCTCTCAGATAGAAGCCAGCGGGTGGTGCTGGGAGCTGAAACATTGAGCTCCCGGGCCTTGACCTGTGGCATTCTGCAGGGTTCCATTCTGTCTCCACTGTTATTTAATGTGTATATGCAGCCCCTGGGGGAGATTGTGAGACGGTTCAGGGTGTGTTGTCACCAGTATGCTGACGACATGCAGCTGTACCTCTCTTTTTCAACGGACCCAGGTCCTGCTGTCTCGGTACTTTCCCAGTGTCTGGAGGCCGTGGTGGATTGGATGAGGCAGAGCAGACTGAAGCTTAATCCAGACAAGACGGAGGTGATGGTAGTGGGGAGGGCAAAGGAGGTGTTGTCTCCCCCTATTGGGGGAGGGGTCTGCCCTCCGGTTACCCAGCAGGTTTGGAGTCTGGGGATGATTTTGGATGCAGACCTCTGCCTGGATCGGCAGGTGGAGGCAGTGTCTAAAGCCGCCTTCTGCCAGCTGTATCTGGTGCAGAGGCTGCGCCCGTACATCTCCAGACCCGACCTGGCCACTCTCATCCATGCCTTCGTTACCTTGAAGCTCGACTACTGCAACGTGCCCTACGTGGGGCTTCCCTTGATATTGGTTCGGAGGCTTCAGCTGGTGCAGAATGCGGCGGCCCATCTCCTCACGGGGACCGGTCGCCGTGAGCACATTACACCAGTGCTCCGCTCTCTGCACTCGCTGCCTATAGCGTACCGAGCCAAGTTCAAGGTGTTAGTATTGGTATACAAAGCCCTATACGGTATCGGCCCCTCTTATCTCAGGGACCGCCTCACCTTCCGTGACTCAGGAAGAACCCTCCAATCCACTGGGGGTGCCCATCTGGAGGTCCCCCATGTAAGTCAGGGGGCCACCATGGAGAGGGCGGTCTTGGTGATCGGGNGGTGCATGTCTGAAAGTACCTTAATAAGCTGTCTAAGAAGGAGTGGTAATAAAAGCCTGAGTACACAGCTGAAAGGGGGACACCAGGAGATTGCCTTTTGGTTATCCAAAAAAAGTGGTGGGGCTTGCCTAACTCTTCATTAACAGAGCCCATCAAGCTGAGTGTGGCCAGGAAGCTACAGGAGACAGGCTGCCCTATAGCCAGGGACCTGTGTTCACTGGTTTTCCCCATTAAATGCACTGAAGATGGATTCCTGGCTTGGCAACTGGGAACCAAGGCCAGAACCCTCTCCAACTGGCTGGGCAAGGGAGAAGCCAAAGTCAGAGCTCAGCCCTAGGTAGGGAGTGCTTAGCAGGCCATGAAGGGGGGGAGGGGCAGTGGACTTAGGGAGGAATGAACAGCTTTGTGTATTGCTTTGCACTGCATGTAAAAAGATTCTGAGCAGGAAACCTGTGAACTGTGGATTTTGATTGGCTGCCCTGTTACACTCTTACATGCATCACAACCTGGAGATTAGGGGGCTGCTGAGGAATCTGCATGGGGGAATGCTTCATTCCTGGTTCTGTACAACCCATCAGTTCTTGGTCTCCACTCTATAAAGGAGAAAATTGAGGGTGTGGCCAGAGTGTGATGTGCTCTGTCAATCCTGGGCTGGTTTAAAGGCCCCTATGGGACTGTTTTACTTTAGAGCAACTTCAGGTCTGTTCTAAATTACTCTGTGGGCATGGTCAGTCCCCTGATAAGCAACAAAGGGAAACAGAACAAAAATCAGAAAAAATTCTTCCACTTCCAAAGTGGTCCAATCAAAATTTCCCAGGGCCTAGAAACAGATAAACATGCTTACTCTTCGGGGTTGGGATGTAGAGTCTCTGGACGCAGAGGAGACAGAAGTACAGCAGGCAGTGAGGATCTGGCACTCTGTAATTAACCTTGCAATGCTTCCCAAATGGCCGACAGAAGAGATTTGCAGAGCCATTTTAAAACTGATTTAGGGCTTTTTATGCAGAGACAGTCAGGTTTTGGTTAGGAAGCCTCATCAACCCCCAACTCAGATAATCTGACCTCAGTCCAATTTCATTTATTCGTATCGTTAATATGGCATTTGTTAAAGCAACTATGTAAAAGAACACTTCTCTTGGAGCAAATGGTGCATAACACATGTGGAATCCCACCAGGGAATACTGGGGCGATATTGGCTCAGACCCAGCAGATGCTCACAGACAGCAGCAGCAGCTAAACACGTTTAATCATTTCAAAGACTGACCTAGCAGCCAGATAGTACTTAACTTCCAGAATTAAAGGGACGTAATCAATTGCCTTGAGACAGAGAATTTAGATTTTGAGTGAAAACAGATATAATGCTAACTCCACTTTAATACCACTTTAACAATAAAGATGGCTTCTGGATGCGCTCGCCAGCTACCACTCTGTCTCTAACCTTCCCTTTTTAGGGAAGGTTATTGAATGGGCAGTGGCACTGCAGCTCCAGCGGCATCTTGATAGCATCGGTTTCCTTGACCCTTTTCAACTGGGTTTCACCCTGGCTATGGTACTGAGACGGCGTTGGTGGCTTTGGCTGATGATCTCCACCGGGAGATGGATGCAGGATGTTCGACATTTTTAGTCCTGCTAGATCTCTCAGCCGCTTTTGATACTGTGGACCATGGGCTGCTGTTGAGACGGCTCCGAGATCTGGGGGGCCTGGACGGGACCGTTCTTGGATGGTTCCGCTCATTCCTCTCAGATAGAAGCCAGCGGGTGGTGCTGGGAGCTGAAACATTGAGCTCCCGGGCCTTGACCTGTGGCATTCTGCAGGGTTCCATTCTGTCTCCACTGTTATTTAATGTGTATATGCAGCCCCTGGGGGAGATTGTGAGACGGTTCAGGGTGTGTTGTCACCAGTATGCTGACGACATGCAGCTGTACCTCTCTTTTTCAACGGACCCAGGTCCTGCTGTCTCGGTACTTTCCCAGTGTCTGGAGGCCGTGGTGGATTGGATGAGGCAGAGCAGACTGAAGCTTAATCCAGACAAGACGGAGGTGATGGTAGTGGGGAGGGCAAAGGAGGTGTTGTCTCCCCCTATTGGGGGAGGGGTCTGCCCTCCGGTTACCCAGCAGGTTTGGAGTCTGGGGATGATTTTGGATGCAGACCTCTGCCTGGATCGGCAGGTGGAGGCAGTGTCTAAAGCCGCCTTCTGCCAGCTGTATCTGGTGCAGAGGCTGCGCCCGTACATCTCCAGACCCGACCTGGCCACTCTCATCCATGCCTTCGTTACCTTGAAGCTCGACTACTGCAACGTGCCCTACGTGGGGCTTCCCTTGATATTGGTTCGGAGGCTTCAGCTGGTGCAGAATGCGGCGGCCCATCTCCTCACGGGGACCGGTCGCCGTGAGCACATTACACCAGTGCTCCGCTCTCTGCACTCGCTGCCTATAGCGTACCGAGCCAAGTTCAAGGTGTTAGTATTGGTATACAAAGCCCTATACGGTATCGGCCCCTCTTATCTCAGGGACCGCCTCACCTTCCGTGACTCAGGAAGAACCCTCCAATCCACTGGGGGTGCCCATCTGGAGGTCCCCCATGTAAGTCAGGGGGCCACCATGGAGAGGGCGGTCTTGGTGATCGGGACACGGTTGTGGAACTCCCTACTGAAGGAAGCCCACCTGGCCCCAGGTCTGCTCGCCTTTTGGCAGGCATGCAAGACTTGGCTGTTCACCCAGGTCTTTGGAGGGGAGGGGGAGGGAGGGGTAAATGGGGGAGATTGGTGGAGCGGGGTAGGGGATATGGGGGAATTGGAGGGTAGGGTTAGGGTTGGGGGTTTTAAAATTATTTTAAAATTGATATTGTTTTTAATGTATTTTATTGTTTTATTGTATTGTTAGCCACCCCGAGATGCCGTGGGCATGAGGGGGTGGCATAGAAATGTTAAGAAAATAATTTTTTTTAAAAAATTAACAATAACCCCTGGCCGCCAGCAATGGCGGCCAGTGGGCCCCTTGTCGTGCTCCCCTGAGGGAGAAGCAAGGACAAGGGTCTGCTGCGGTGAGGGGACATAAATCGCGCTGGCAGGAAAGGCCAGGCCCGGCCCGGCCAGGGTTCCCCTTGCAATGGGCTGCCAGCCAACCCTGTGGCACGGCATGGAGGGCCCTCGCCAAAAGGGGAGGAGCTTCACCACTGACTCGGGTGGCTCCCTCGTCATTTGGCGAGGAAGCCAGGAGAAGACAGCCCCACCCTCGCTCCCTAACACACTGTGGGACATTATCCGGCCGCCTTCGAGAGACAGGAAGGAATTTTCCGGGCAACCAAATTGGCACTAGGGCGCTCAGTTTTTCACCTTCCTCACAGTGTGTGTTTGTTCCGGTGTATATTTGGTTTATCAGGCTCATAAGTTAAGAAAGGAGGGTGTTGTGTGAAGTTCTTCTCGCACTCTTGCAGGGGTCCAGCACTGTTTTGGGTTAAATTAGTTAAGTAAATAGCAAAGGGAGACATCTCCTTAAGAGATGGGGAGGTGACACCTGGAACAAAAGCAGAGCACGGCAAGTGCGAGGGTCACGTCCCTGGGAGAGGTGCCGGTCAGAAGGAGGGCAAGGACAAGCACGGTCCTGAATCCTTCGGCGCTGTATCCTTACTCCAGTCTGGAAGGACATTGTCTCCTTCAATCACGGCCTTGGGGCAGTGAGCAAAGGGGAGACGTGTTTTGGGATGGCACTGGAGGGCACATCCAGGCCAAGTCCTGTTTACGTTATGCTAGTAAGAGTTACATGTGTTGAGAGTGCTGGACCTGAATTGCTTAGAGGCAATTACCCCACTTAGCCTAATCACAATTCAAATAAAGAGTGCGGCCTTTAAAACCCCAAATTGGAGTCCTTGTGCATCAACAATTCTTTCTTATGCATCTGGCAGGGCTGTATGGGGCATCAATACAGTCCTGCACCATACATAAGAAATGTTAAAGTGGAGTTAGCTTTATGTCTGTTTTCATCCTTTGTTAAAGAAAAAGAAAGGGGCGGTGGAAAGTCTTGACAAAAATGAGGGGGGGAAAGTAAAAAGTATCTGTATGATATTTATAAAGTTCTAGTTTCATAGACTGTACTACCAACATAAAGTGATTAGAAAAAGAAAAGTGAAACAGCACAATCTAAATTTATTTTCTAAACTGAGTGAAATGCAAAAATGTAAACACAAGCAGTCTTGCATTATTTGTTTTGGGGTCAGTGTGGTCTACTGGAGAGCATTTTGGGCTAGGCACTGGAAGTCAAATCTTACATTGCTGATAGCCTTAGGCAGGTCACTGTTTCCCAGCATACTTTTAGTTTTAAGTGGTAAATCACAACAGAAAGCCACGGACTGGGAGGTAGGGGGAGGCCCCAGTTCAAGTCTTGCCTTAGCTAGAAACTCACTGCTAGTGCTGAAACTTGGTCCTCGGTTTTCCTTGGAAAACACTGAGGTACTCAACTCAGTTTTCCAAGTTCTGAGGAATGGCCCCCGAAATGTTGGAACTCGGAAGATTCTCGGCCGAGCGCAGGGAAAGAGGCCAGAGGCTGGTGCTAAGTCCTTGCTTCCCCTTCGTTGGCCCCTGCTGGCCAGGGAAATTATAGGCCAGTGGGGGGCAGAAAAGTGGTGTGGGGTGGGGGCTTAGTGGGGGCTCACGGGTGGGGTGCTAAGAGGCTGGGGGAATAACAGGGGATGAGGGGTAGAGTTCTCACCCTCTGGAGGGGCTGTGGCAATGTGTGGCTTCCTGTGGACTGGGTAAGTTTAAAAGAAGAAGGGGGGGTGAAAGCTGGGCATGCTCAGAAGGACCAAATGTCCCCTTCTGAGCATGCTCAGACCTTTGCAAGATGGCGCTGGCAGCATCAGCACATTGCGGGCGCCTTCTTTGGAAAGGTCCAAGCATGTTCAGAAGGGGCCATTTGCCCCTTCTGAGCATGTCCAGCTTTTTAAAAAAATATTTACTCGGTCCAGAGGAAGCCACGCATTGCCAAAGTCCCTCCAGAGGGTGCATATTCAGTCCTGCTAGCCCCCCCTCTTCTCTGGCCCATTCCCTCCCCCATCTTCCTCTAGCCTCTGGCCCCGTCCTCGGCCCCTGCACTCGGAATTCCCAAGTATTTGCCAAGGGTTCGAGTTCCAAGGTCGAATTTCTGAGTCCTTGGAAAAAGTTCTGAGTGACAACCGAGGGCTTGGTCCCAGTACTCGGAACCTTGGAAATCCTTGCGAATACTCAGAGCACCTATTCATTGCATGATCTTGGGCCAATCACAATATTCTCTCAGCCTAACCTACCTCACAGGGTTGTTGGAGGATTATAAATTGTGTGAAACACTCTAAGTGCCAGGGCAGGGGGTTGCTATATAAAATAAAATTAAATAACAATTAAAATTTTAATTAAAATTAAATAAATATATTAAATAAGTAAATAAAATAACAATTACAAATATTATTATTATTATTGTTATTATTATTATTATTATTATTTATTATTACCACACAGCAATAATTTGTGACATGTGAACACTTCTGCTACATGGTAAATCCATGGTGATCTGTGAAACAGATGTGGGTGTCACTGGTCCCCAATTCTGGGGAATAAGGCAATTGTGATGTCTTGTAGATTTTCTAAAGCCCTAGTTCTGGGAATCGTGTGATTTACTGAGTTTCCCAACTTTCATTAAAAAGGCTTCTTAGGACGCAATCAGACGTGCTTTAAATCGCACAGCCGCCGCGGCGGCATTGTGCAATTTAAAGCACCGCGCACTTCCGGGTTGGTGTGAATGCAACATTTCCGCCTAACCCGAACTGTTGGAGTGCGGTTTGAAAAGCTGCTCCGAGCAGCTTTTCAAACTGCACTCCAACAGTTCGGGTTAGGAAGAAATGTGCGCACTCACTGCATTCACACCGACCTGGAAGTGCGCTGTGCTTTAAATCGCACGATGCCGCCGCTGCGGCTGTGCGATTTAAACGCACGTCTAAATGCCGCCTTAGTGTTGCCAGCTCCCCTGAGACTTGTCATAAAACTGCACTATTGGGAGTAGGGCTGAAACTCGATCTCGATTTTCTCTTGGTTCTTGCTGAGAATCACGGTTCTTGACTCATTTTTAACGAGAATCGATAACTGAGAAAACCCCAGGTTTCGACACTTTCTCGGTTGAGAATTTTTCTCAGTTTACACTTTACCATGCTTTACTGTGTAACATATACCATTTTACTGTGTATCGCTTACCATGTCCGTCCCAGTAATGTGCATGAGCAAAATTGTTGCCTTTTTCAAAAATGGTGGCAATGTTGCCTGTGTCATCTTGGAAGAAGGCTCCACATGTACAGAACAGCTGTAGCAGCCATTTTGTGCATGTGCATTACCAGGATGAACATGGTACATGGCAAGCAGTACTTGGTAAATCTGTATATAGTTCATGGTACATCAGTGTAAATAGAAAATTTTAATGAGATTCTCACTGACATCTTGAACCATTACCGAGATCGTCCCAAGATCTTGGTAATGATTCTCAATTCTTGTGAGATTTTCATGAGGAAAAAAAACGGATTCTCATTTCAGCCCTAATTGAGAGTGATTCTTAAAGACACAGCTCATGAATTCTACCGTGTGTATTAAACCAGAAGGCACAGAATCCAAAGGCAAATACAAAGATCCCAAAGTTTCTTATATTTTCAAAATAAAATGATTTTATAGTTAACATTTAGTTATTGAAGGCCTGAAGAATGGCCATATAGGTGTTTAGCTATTGTGGTTGCAATGAATCACGCCAGTGTATTTCCAGGATAAGCTGTTGCAAAGTGTTAGGGTGTTGGAGCAATACTTGTAGCTAGTGCCTGAATCCCACTCCTTTAAAAATCTCAGCCAGAGGGCACAGAGAATGCTCAGTTGGTTTAGAACATTCTTCAATGTCTCTTAATCTATGTTTGCCATCATGGATGATATAATTGCCTTTGACCCTGGCTCTTGTCTCACTTGGTCTGTTTCACTCAGGGTGCACCTCCGCTGTGTTCTGTGGGAATTTCTTAGGATTTATATTTAAGTTCATTTCATTTTTGTACCCTGCAGACTATACCACAGGTGTTTCGTAGTGGCTTACATTCACAAATGAAATATAAATACATAATATATCAATGCAAAGGTATCAAAGTGGGCCCCTTTTTTGCCATTGACATTCTAATTACTGGCTGTTGGAATATTTCTGTTCTTTATCTACATTGCCAAAACCCAGCCCATTGCAAACATGGAATGCTGTGTATGTCCCTGGTTGTAGCAGAATTGTTTGACTATTTTTACTCTGTAAGGGCTCATTCAGGGCCAGTCTTAGAATTTACAGGGCCCAGAAGTGAAAGTAATATGTGCCCCCTCCCCCCGATGGCCCTGCCCTCCATAGTTCCACTCCTTCAGCCACCTCCTGCAGGACCCTGCTCCACCATCTTAGTGAGGCGATAGGAGTAGGGTTGCCACCGCACCTTATGCACCAAGGCTGACCTTGTTCCAGCCAGGTACGCTGTACAGCACCAACCCAGGTCAGAGGGATGGGGAGGTGCTGTAGCCATTGTTTTTAAGGATACTTGGACTCTGAGAAGGTATTCGCGGTCGATTTGGCAGGAGACAAATTAAGGCTGCTTTTGGTATACTGTGCACCTACATGTATCGCAGCATCCCTACACGCTCTAGCAGAACTGGTATCGGAGGTGGTCTTGCAATCCAATCTCTGAGGACTGTGGTCTTGGGGGATTTCAATATCCACACTGATGCTGGGTTGGGGGGAGCAGAGCGTGAGTTCATGGATGCCATGACACCCATAGGACTGGGTAAAGGGCCCGACGCATGAGGGGGGACATACCCTTGACCTGATGTTCTGCACCGGCCTTGAGGTGGGGGATCTGGTGGTGGGGGATGTAACGGTTTTACCCCTGTCGTGGACAGATCATTATCTCCTCCGAACCAGTCTCCTGGCGCATGTCTGCCCCTGGAAGGGTGCAGGACCAATTCATTGGGTCCGCCCTCGGAGACTTATGTAACCAGAGAGGTTCTGGAATGCTCCAGGGGAACTGCTGGGGGCTGCTGTTTTCAGTGGTGGCCAGCAACTTCTGGTGTGTGTAAATGTCCTCTGCATTACTTTTTTAAACACTGATTTTTCACTCTGCTAGATTGGCCTTAGATGCCTGATTGACTTCTGGCCTGAATTAAAGCCCACTCAGTAGCTAAAGGAAGCTGAGCAGTTTATCAGTCATTTCTAGAGGTGTGTGCTTCATTTTCGTTATATTGATAACGATAACAAAATTCTTCATTTTTGTTATTGCAATAATGATAACAAAGATAAATAATAATGAAATCAATAACAATTATGAAAGTTGTTGATTTCATTATTGCCTGGCAGGTGTTTTCTGGAGGGAAATGTGGAGAGGGGAGGAGGGAGCAGGCATCTCTTGAAAGGGGCCTGTGATGGGAGGGGAAGGACCTGATGGATGTAATTGCTGGCCAATGAGCAGTGCAAACAGGTCCCAGGCAGTTGCATGGCACCCTGTGATTGCTTAATGCTTCCTGCCTCCCAGAACCAATCATGGGTGCTCTAAGGAGGGCACTGCAACCCTTTATGTTGCAGGGCCAGGCTGTTTGACGCTTGTTCTGTGTTAGCTCTTGATGTGTCAGGTTGCATTTACAGAACGCTGGTGCTGCTTGCATTAAAAACCTTCCCCAGCCCTCAGCGTTATACCTTCCCTTTCCTTATACCCTTTATTTTACCTTTTCCTTTCCCCTGTCTGTCTCCCCCTGTACGGATAGATAGATAGATAGATAGATAGATAGATAGATAGATAGATCTTCATTATCACTCGAAATCAATACTGATAACAACACTGATAACGACAAATGAAATTTAGTTAATAACGAAAATGAAACAGTTTTTAATAATGAAAAATGAAAATGAAAACCAACATGGATCCTTGGTGCACCGCTAGTCATTTTCTGCTTCTGTGCTGCCCTGCTCTACCCAACACTGCCCTGATCTAGTCTGCTGAATCCATGTCTTGCCCTGACTCCCTGCCTTGTATTCCTGCTCCTGTGATCTAATCCTTCCCTGCTCTGGTCCTGGCCCTCATCTGCCCTAAAACCTACTCTGGACTCAATCTTGTCCCACTTCTGACCTAACTCTTTCAGGTTCTATCCTGTCCCCGCTCTTGTTCATTATGTATATGCAGCCACTTGGTGAGGTCGTGAGACAGTATGGGGTGCGGTGTCAACAATATGCTGATGACACCCAACTCTATCTCTCGTTTTCATCTGACCCAGACCTGGTAGTCTCGGTGCTTACCCGATACTGGCGACTTTTGGGGATTGGATGAGGGCGAGCCAACTGAAGCTGAATCCTGACAAGATGGAGGTGATGGTGGTGGGGAGGGCAGTGGATGTGGCGGCTCCCATCATCAATGGGATTCTCCCTCCACTGGTATCCCAGGTCTGTAGTCTTGACATGCTCCTCGATCCGCAGCTCCGCCTGGATTCCCAGGTGGGGGCTGTGGAGAGGAATGCACTTCACCAATTACATCTGGTGCGATGGCTTCAGCAGTATGTTTCAGATAGTGACCGGGCCACCATCATCCATGCTTTCATTACTTTGAGATTGGCGTATTGCAATGCACTCTACGTGGGGCTATCTATGGTGACGGTCCGGAGACTGCAGCAAGTGCACAATACTGCAGTCCGTCTCTTATGGGAATGGGTCATCATGAGCACATTATACTGGTGCTCCAGGCTCTGCACTGGCTGCCTATAATCTTCCGGGCCTGATTTAAGGTATTGGTTTTGACCTATAAAGCCCTATACGCCTTGGTCCAATTTATCTGTGGGACCGCCTCACTCTCCGAACTCTGGAGCGGCCTCTGCGGTCCGCTAGGGGCACCATTTCAAGGTTCCCCGTGTGGCTTGTGGGTCCACTAAGGAGAGGATGTTCTTGGTGGCCGCACCTAGTCTGTGGAACTCCCTCCCAGTGAAGGTTCCGGTGGCCCCAGATTTCTCTTTCTTCCATCATATGTGTAAAACCTGGCTGTTCTGCCTGGCTTTTGGTGAGGGAGATGGGGGTGTAGGGTGGGATGGGGGGTGGCTTTGGTTTTGTGCCTTCTTTTTTATTGTATTTTATGGATTTATTGATTTTATATGTTTTAACATTGCAAGCCGCCCTGGGCTGCTTGGAGCAGGAGGGGCGGGGTATTAAATGATTTTATCAATTAATTAATTAAATAAATAAATATTTGGCACTTCCTCAGTTTGGACCATTGTTATTCCTATGCCAGGAACTAAACTCAGGCCCCCATTCCTAGTCTTGTCTTTTGTCCTACATGCTGGAGTACTCTCTCTCTCACAACCAGACTCATAATTTCACATCCACTGTTTAAGAGGTACTGTCTAATGTCGGCCATTCTAATTACCTTTTGCTTTAATTTTGCTAATGTTATATAAAAGAGTTTAATGTCCAGATACAGAATAATCTGAGGCGTGTTAGTAACATAAGTAAAGGAAAAAAATGTGTGCATTGACAGGCCCTCTTAAAACTTTCATTTTTTGGTGCTAGATTTACAGGGTATTGCACTTGAGAAAAGTATTTATCGAGGGGCTCAAGTTACAGCAAATCTGGCAAGTATGGATGATGTGGGAAGGAAAGGAACATGATTCATCAGAGGGGAAGAGCAAGACAACCTCTCTCTTTTCTGCAGTTCCACTTACAACCATGAAAAATGAGCCAGTTTAACAGAAATTATGTGCGACAGGAAAGGACAGACCATTCCAATCAGAACAACAGTGGTTTAGAAAACTCCTTAAAGCATCCCAAGGCCAGGCCTTCATTCCAGTGGAAGGGTTGGGTCAGGGTGGGCTGTACTGTACGGAAGAGAAGGGGTTGTTCAATCAGTGCTTCCCAAACAGCCTATTTAAAAATAAATAATCTGAGGCAAATGGAGTCCAGGCAGGATGCTCTGGAATACTGATTTCCTCTGTTAATATTTTGCAGCTCTGCTACGAAGCAGGGGTAATTTGATTTAAGTCCAAACCAAATAAATAAATAAATAAATGGAAAAATACCCAGTTCCAGAGCAGGGTGAAGGGAGGGAGCAATGCAAGCGAAAGATAATAATGCAAGCCACGGAGAATGACTGGCTCCCAGAAATGCTTGAAATCGCTCCCAAAGGCAAAGCTTTCATCTGGTTCTCCAATTCATTGTTTATTTTGCTCAAGTGAAATGTGAACCTCAGGGTCAAGAGCATTACATTCAAACTCCTCTCAAGTTAGCTGGTTTCTAAGCAGCGAGTGACAGCTTTCCGTTGTCATGTTAGCAATGATCAAACTCAAACCCAGAGAGATTTTTATCTTCAGGAGGAGGGTATGAAGCAACAAGTCATAGCAGGAGAGGCTGCCATTTGGAATTGGCATTGCAGTTTAACAATAGCAGCGGCCTGTACCTGAGTTAATAATAATCCATGCATGGAGAAATGGTTCTGTTTATACCAGAGGTGGGGAACCTTTTCATCCTCAGGGGACACTTTAGCTCCAAGGGCCGCATACAGGTTGGGGCTGGGAGTGCTTAAAGGGTGTATTAAAAAAAGGAGGTCTTGGATCATGGATTTATGCCATGGATCTGTCCTTTATTCTTGTGTATACACCCTTATCTCTGTTTCCTTACTCCGAGCTCAGTTTTCAGTGGTTGGAGGTAGGAACTGGACTAGAAAGGGGCCACATACAAACTTGCTCTGAGCCGCATTTGACCCCTGGGCCTGAGATTCCCCACCCCTGGTTTATACCCATAAAGCAAAACCCAACAGGGTGAATTACATTTAACTGGGATAAAATCTGAATTGTAGATGGAGGTCACACAAGAACCTGCCAACTAGAATATACATATGCTACACTCAAACTGAACTAGGATTACACTATCAGGAAGGCCATAGATTTGTGGATCTCATTACTTCTCCTTACATTTTGGTTTTGCTCAGCTTCAGTAATTCCTGGTTCTCTTTGGGATTGGCTATGGGAAGCCTCCTCTCACAGACTCTCCAGTAGAGGTGGGACCCCGGGCCCATTACCGGCTACCGGATTTACCGGTTACCGGTTCTCGAAAAACCGGATTCCCGGATTAAATCCGGTATACCGGTACCGGTTTTATTTCATTGATTTCAATGGGGCACTGTGTCCCCATTGAAATCAATGAAATAAATTAATTCCTCCCCCCTCCCCCTCCCAGGCTGCGCGGGTGGAAGGGGGGACACCCCCCACCCACCCTGCCCAGCCTGGATTTTTGTTTAAAAAAAGACTCAGAGGCGAGCCCACCCCCCAGCACCAGCGGCCGCGGCGTCCCCGCAGCCGCCGGTAAGTATGACCCGATCCCTGGGGGGGGTGTTTAACACCCCCCCAACCCCCCAGGGATCACCCCTACTAAAGTTCAGTGCTTGCTTACCTTGCGGAGCTCCGGCGGCGGCGGCGGGCGGTCCGGCGGCCTCAGTGCCGGCTCTGGCTGCCGGTGTCAGAGATGCTCTAGGCCTTCCGGGGAAACCCGGAAGTTCCCCGGAAGGCCTAGAGCGTCTCTGATGCCGGCAGCCACAGCCGGTGCTGAGGCCGCCGGACCGCCTGCCACCACCGCCGGAGCTCCGCAAGGTAAGCAAAGCAAGCACTGAACTTTAGTAGGGGTGATCCCTGGGGGGTTGGGGGGGTGTTAAACACCCCCCCCCAGGGATCGGGTCATACTTACCGGCGGCTGCGGGGATGCCGCGGCCGCTGGTGCTGGGGGGTGGGCTCTGAGTCTTTTTTTAAACAAAAATCCAGGCTGGGCAGGGTTGGGTCAGGGTGGGCTGTACTGTACGGAAGAGAAGGGGTTGTTCAATCAGTGCTTCCCAAACAGCCTATTTAAAAATAAATAATCTGAGGCAAATGGAGTCCAGGCAGGATGCTCTGGAATACTGATTTCCTCTGTTAATATTTTGCAGCTCTGCTACGAAGCAGGGGTAATTTGATTTAAGTCCAAACCAAATAAATAAATAAATAAATGGAAAAATACCCAGTTCCAGAGCAGGGTGAAGGGAGGGAGCAATGCAAGCGAAAGATAATAATGCAAGCCACGGAGAATGACTGGCTCCCAGAAATGCTTGAAATCGCTCCCAAAGGCAAAGCTTTCATCTGGTTCTCCAATTCATTGTTTATTTTGCTCAAGTGTCCCCCCTTCCACCCGCGCAGCCTGGACTCGGGGAGGTTTTTTTTTTTTTAACTTTTTTGGTGGGACTTTTTTTACATTGCAGCCATTTTTAAATGGCTGCAATGTAAAAAAAATCCGGTACCCGGAATCCGGAAACTGGACCGGATTTACCGGGTTGAATCCGATAATGCCGGTACACCCGGTACTGGCATTATCGGATTCCGGTTTACCGGTTTTCCCGTGCCTACTCTCCAGCTTGTAGTGGAATACTTGATCTTGTGAGAATTCCCTGAATGAAAAAATCAATAGCTCCAAGCACCATGCTCACACAGATCTACATTCTGCCAGTGTAGATGGAGCCTAATTGCCCAGCAATGTAGCTCCCAAAGTGGCAGCCATGGTGGAAGGGGAGCAGTTGGCAGGTTGCAAGCATTGGGCCCTATCTAACCCACAGAAGAATGGTGCAGACAGGTCCATGTAGACCAGCAATTCCTAAATTATGATTTGGGATACCAAGTAGAGTCATGCTAGTACTGATAGAGTCATAATCCCTATCTTTGCTCCGGGGTGAGGGCAGCACTGTATGCCTAAATGAACTAGGGCTTCAGGAGGTAGGCAGGGTCCCCAAGAACAACCCCCTCAATGTATGTTTCTGTGTGGGGTCCAAGGTTTCCTGTCTACATGCTGTCAAAAAATGGGAACTGATGGAAGATGTGGGTGTCGTGGTTCTTCTTGGACCACATGGCCAGCACATCCATGAACTGGCCACGGTGGTCTACTATGGCCTGGAGAACCATAGAGAAAAAACCCTTCTGATTCAGGTAGTCATTCTTGCTATTATGGGCAGATGATAGCGATATAGCTCCCATCAATTGCCCATATACGGTTTGGGGGAACCCCTCCCATGGAAAACCTTTTATTATCTCCATAGGGTTAGCCTACTGCCCCACCTGGTCCACAAGCACCTCCACAATTCCTGTGCAAACCTCTACTAATATGGTGCCCACCACGGATGTTCTAATGCCAACTTGCTGGGTGACAGAGCAGCAGTAACCTAGAGTTGTGAACTGCCAGACAGGCAATGGCAACATGCTTCTCTATGGGGATGGGTGATCACATCATTGTGCTCTGTTTCTCCAGTCAAGGCCGGAGGATTCTGGCTATCTGCAGGACGAGGCAACAGGACATCCTGAAATTTGCAACCCATTCAGAATCTCTCCATGAGGAGAGCATGTTCTCTCACCAGTGTGTGCTTTTTTCCTTTGACTAGACCAGCCTCTCGGTGGGTACAGCCCTGCATATGATTTTGGTGACTGAAGCTGTGTCTTCCAACAGGTACCTCTCTCCACGCATCAGCTGCCCTTGCACAGCTTTGATCTTCCCCATTGCAGTCTGTTGTTGCCGGAGGTTGGCATGTGTATGGCGCTGAAGCAGGAGCTGCCTCTATGGTGTGCTGCACCCCACTGTCCCAGCAAGAGATTGTGTGTGAGCCTTTTTGTGCCTTGACATCACATTGTGCTGACAACAACAGATTGCTTGAATCTGTTGGATTGCCACAGGTTCTGCTCAGAAACAAAAAGAAAGGCCTGGAGCGCAATAGTGAACACAAGGAAATTCTCAACATGCATCTCCAGGGCTGCAGCTCCAGCATCTGTGTACTCTGCAGACCACATGACAAATGTTTTAAGCTTAAGCTTAAAAAGCTGCATTGCTGCCTAGCTAGGATTGGCTGCATGCCGCATGTGAGCAGTTATTGGCCACTATTGGTCATCTGTGCTTACAGAACTGGTTGCGCACCAAGTGTGAGCTGCTATTGGCTGCTATTGTTATAGGCTGGCTATTGGTTGTAAAGTTTTTGCAAAGTTTATGCTGGGTGGGTGTGTGTCACTGTACCAGCACTGCCAATCTGGGTGGCTAATACACTGCATAGACATTTTTGTCACAAGCACATCAGTGCACACACCATCTAAAATTATACAGATGTCAGCACCATGGAAGCATGGAATTTTTAAATTAGGGTTTGGGGATGAAGAAACCACTGAATGTTAAGAAATGGGCAGGTGGGGGAGGATCTGGAAGGCAATGTATGTGGGAGCAGAGCTGCCCATTGGTAACTTAAAATTAAAAGCTATTCATATATTTTCTCATCTTTTGAAAGTAACAGTTTTTGCTACTTTACAACTAGCACAAACCTCCTTCGCTGCCGCAATGGCGGCAGCGGGGTAATTGTCGGGCCTCCGTCGGGTGACACAGGCTGGAGCTTGCAAGGCAAGGGCCCAGCAGCTGCGCAGTAGAGTGCCCGCTGCCGGGAGAAGAGTTGCTATGGCAAATGATCTTGTGCAGCGCATGTGCAGAGGCGCCGCGCTGCGAGGAAATGAACGGACCCGCCCTTTGCAGGAAGGGCGGAGCAGTTCGGGCCACAAGGAAGTGGCATTTGGAGCTGGGACACGGAGAAGTCAGCCCCACCCACCTCACCTCTAGCACTGTGGTTTTTTACCGGTTGCCATTATGGAGCCGAAGGGGAATTTTGGCGACTAGCCTAATTTAAGGGTTGCTTATTTCGCCCCTTTAACAGTGCAGAATAGGATAAATAGGTTGATTAGCAGCAGGGAAATTGGAAAAAATCGAATTATAATAACTACGAATTGGATTCTTAACCAGAAAAGCAAGTAATAATTTGAATGCAGTTACATAGTTGAAGTAATTGGAGAATTTCGTAATTGGCATGACTAATTCAAAAGACAACAATGGGTAATAATCGTCGCACTTGGCGGGGGTCCAGTATGCTATATTAGGCTAAATAGGTAGGAATAGGATAAGATGAGTCATCTCCTTAAGAGATGGGGAGGTGACACCCAGTGCGAGGGGGAGCGCAGCATGCACTGTGGTCATTACACTGGGAGGGGTACCAGGTGGGGTCAGTAAGTACATGCACTGTCTGCTGGCTTTGCGGGTACTCACCTCCTTACTCAAGCCCACAGTTGGGCCTGTCCCCCTTCGGTCAGAGCCAGGGTGCTGTCGAAGGGGGAAGTTTAGTTTGGGAGTACTGACATGGGAGGGCACATCCCGGTCAGTACCCGAGTTAATAAGAATTGAGTAGCTAGCATACTGGACCCATATTGCTGGTGCAATCACCCACTGGCCTTATTGAATATGTTTGAATAAAGAGTGCGGCCAAGTTAAAACCAGCTACAGTCTCTGTGTCTCATTGGGGGGGTGCACTGACAATGGGTCAAAATGCCTTACTGCAGGTTGTTTGCTAGAGAAAGCCAAATGGCTTCAGCTTCTGTCTGTGGGTGCTGTAGCTGCCCAGAGTATGGAGCCTAGAAAAATTGGGGGGTGATGGATACCCTGGACTTTGCTAACAATTGTGTGAAGCCTGATGTACAGAAAGAACGGTCAGACCCATCCTCTGAGGCAGGCTATGCAGTCATAAGGTGGCATATGCACACAGCGGGGTTCTATGTATGCATGATGGAGTACAGACACCACACAACCCTGCTGCAATTCTAAGTTCAGCAGAATGGAAGAGAGGGAGCCCCGGACAAGATTAGAGAGCAGGATGTGGACAAGATCACAACTTTTCTTGATGTTTGTGCACTGTCAGAAGAAGGGCAGTTACTAATGGAGGCTGAACTTGCCATGCAATTTTTTCTCATCACTGTGCTGATGACAGTGAGAGGATACCCATGGGACCACCAGAAGTGCTTTGAGTGGATGGCAGAGATTCATCTCTTTGGAGAAAGAAATGACTTGGAGTACAGGGAATGTGAACTGATGGACAAAGAGCTTGTTGTCCTATATGAGGTTTGGACACTGAGAGACGTGCAGAGTGCCCTCATGAGCAGGGATGTTTTCTGCCCCAACTGTATGGTAATGCAGAAGATGCTAGAAAGGAGGTTCAAGAGTAGGCCTGATAATCGCTTCTCAGATTCTCACTTTTCTTGACAAGAACCAGGGTTCTCTGCTCATTCTTGCAAATGATAACGAACCAAGAACTGCCCTGATGCTGACAAAATGAGACTCTTGCCGCCCCCCACCCCTGTGCACTTGTTAAAGAAAAAAGAAAAAGAGAAACACATTTTACTCACCTGGCTGCGCCTCTCTGAGCCCGGGGCTGCTCTGGGATGCCTCTCAATCCTTTTCACTTCTCTGCAAGGGCAGGAGAGGAGACAAGTTCACTGAGAAGGCAGCCGCCTTACGCAAACAAAAAAATAAAAAACCCAACACTGCGTGTGTGTAAAATGGCCACTTGGGCTGTTCTGCACATTCACAGCCCAAAATGGCACCGATGCTGCTGGGAAGAGGGCTGTGCATGTACAGAATGGCTGTGCTGACTATTTTGTGCAAGCGCAGAGCAGTTTTTGAATTTTCTCGAGAGTCTCACAAGATCTCGGAACGTTACTGAGATCTAGTCCAGATCTTGGTAATGTTTCTCGATTTTGAGAACAGTTCTCAATCAAGCCCTCTATAAGAGGTGCATGTTTGACTGGGAGTTTTATGCAAACTAGAGGGATATCCAACACCACGGTAGGCAAAACTCCAATAAAACTGTGTGCGTTACATGCAGTGTCCTGCTGTGCATGCATGAAACCAGGTGGTGACAACATCCAAAGACTGATTGCTTTTGATTTCAATTTTTACTTTCGCTTTCAATTTTCACTATAGGTACTTGATGAAGTATGCGATTTGCTCAATAAACTCAGCATTGTGTGCATAAGGAAAGGTTAGTTCCAGCTGCCAAGTTCACAGGTATAAACTCAGGCATCCACCTCCTGGAATCATAATAGCACAGAAGAAAGAAACAGCTGATATGGCTTCTTCTTCCCATGGTTCGCCGCACCTGTGAGTTATGACAGAGGGCAAAATACTGGGGCTGATTCCAAGCACCACGGATGAGTGCTGCATGCATGCGGATGCGTGCGCAACTCATGTAGACCCCTGTAACGGGGACTGTGGTGCATGTGCAGGCTGCGTGGAAGCCGCACGGGATCTGTGCGGCATGTTGCACGTGGGTGTTCTGAATTGCACCCACTGAGCGGATACCGGATAGTGGTGGTGGGCGAAGTGTGGTGGGGGAAGAACATCTGCACATGTATTAAGCGTGTCACGTTAAACCTGTGAGTGGGGGCTGCTCAAACGCACAAGAAATACATGCAAGGGGCTGCCTATTTATTAGGTTTATTATTGGTAGTTTGGTTTGTTTATTAGGTTCTACACACTAAACATTTGAGTAGGGGCTGCACGGACCGAACCCAGAATCCATCTTGTTTGTTAACACCTTCCGTCTCAAAATAGGATTGCACAGGCAAAATATTTGGGAACCACTGATTTAGATCAATACTCATCCACTGAAATCAACACGTTCTGGGCTAAATCCTGTATTGTGCTGAACAATTTAATCTGATACAGTGAAGTACTTAAAGCACATTCTTAACTTTATGTGAGTATAATTCCATTGACTTTGATGGGATCACTTATGTGCTTAAAGGTAAGCATTTAGGCACATGCTGCACTGGACCCAGCTAGAATACTCTGCACATTGAACTTCTCAAACTTCATATGCCTCCAAAACCTGCCTCTTCTATCAGGCTTTCCCTAACTCCTCAGCCCCATAGATTTAACTTAAGAACATAAGAAGCGCCATACGGGGTCAGAGCAATGTCCATCAAGCTCAGCACCTGTCTCTGACAGTGGCCAATCTCAGTTGCTTGGAAAAATTACCCAACAGGTCACAATGGGGCGATCCATTCCCTGTTGTTCACTCCCAGCTCCCAATGGTAAGAAATTACATTCCCCCAAACTACCTAGCTAATAGCTGCTAATGAACCGATCCTCCAGAAACTTGTCCAATCCTTTCTTAAACCCAGCTATACTACTGGCCTTGACCAAATCCTCTGGCAACAAATTCCACAACTTAATTGTGCATTGAGTGAAAAAATACTTTCTTTTATTTGTTTTAAATCTGCTACGTGTAACTTTCATGGAGTGTCTTCTAGTTCCAGTACTATTTGAGAGGGTAAATAACTGTTCCCTATTAATGTGTTTCACACCACTCATGATTTACAAACATCTAGTATATTCTCTCAGTCATCTCTTCTCCAATCTGAAAAGCCCCAACCTATCCAGCCTCTCTTCTTAGGAGAGCCGTTCCATACTCCTTATCATTTTTGTTGCCCTTCTTTGTACTGTTTCTATTTCTACTATATCTTTTTGTCGCCGCAAACCCCCAAAGAAGACGAGGACACCACGTGTGGGTTTAAATGGCTGCACTCTTTATTAGTAGCCAAAAAGGGGGAAGGGGTAGCCCTCCCACTTCCCCCTTTGAACTGGGGTCCTATCTATCTATTGTTCCTAACTGTTAACCGCCCCACAGGAGGTTCCCGTCCTGCATCAAGTGCTATCCTGTTTGCCCGGCGCCCTTCTTTCCACGTCTTCGGGTTAAGCCCGAGGGGAATCCTCCTGTGCCCTACCTTACACAACTTCATTAACTTACACCCTACTCCGACCACCGGGTTCCCCGGGCCGGAGTGGGTTGTTCATACTTACCCCCTTTTGCCCACTGGGGGCGGGGGCTTAAACAACAAGGGTGAGGACACCGTAACCTACTGTTTGGTACATGGTCCGCCCAGCATGTTCGGCTGCTTGCCTCTCAACCTTGGGCTGACCATATGGTGGGCCGCACTGAGCGGCTATGTATGGCCTATGCCCATCTCTTAAGGAGATGTTCCTACTCAATGCTATACTAACAACTTCAACTTTTAACAATTGACCTGAACTCAGCCTACTGCCAAGAGTGCGACAATTCGGCCTACCACTAGCAAAGTTGCATCCTCGCCCTCTATTCGAATCAGCAGGTCACACTGGGAAAGGCGAAAACCCCCTCGCCTTTTGCCAATTTGACTCAGGGAAAATTCCTTTCCGGTCCTAATGCACGACCAGCGATGACTTGGAGTGGTGCCCTATAAGAGGGACGGGTGGGTGGGTGCACGTCTTTCTCCCTGCTCAGCGCCTGGCCGAATGAGGCACGTGAGCGGGGAGGCTAAAATGGCGCCTGGGAATCCCAACTCTCGCGAGAGTCCCAGGCGCCTTGAGTTGAAGGTTGCTCACCAACCACGACTTTCTCCTAACCCTCAAGCAGCCATTCCCTCCCTCCTCGCCTTCTTTGTTCAAGGAGGGGAGGGGGCACTGCCAAACCCCAGCTGCAGCGAATGCAGAGGGGACTTTTGAGATGGGGCGACTAGAACTGCATACAATATTCAAGGTGTGGTCGCCACAATATATTTATATAATGGTATTATGATATTTTCTGCTTTATTTGCTATCCCTTTACGAATATTTCCTAACGTTCTGTTTTCTTTTTTGACTCATTTATGCTTTTATTTATACTGTCTTATTTTCCAGGACCCCCCTCCTCCCACTGTAACTAAGCGAAACATGTTCACCTGCAACTTCTCAACTGCTTGAATGTATGTCATTGTCTCTTCTAATGTTTCCATTCCACTTGTCCATCCTAGATTGTAAGTCCCTTGGGGCAGGGACCTGTCTCTAATCATGAGAGATCAGCTCCAGGCACACTGCAAATGCAGCAGCAATAACAACAACAAAGAATTACTCCAGATTTATTCTGGTTTTACTGACAGCAAAATTCAGCCTAGTGTGTTTGGATTATTCAGATAAGCATTCAAAGTTTACTGAGAGAGGATTAAACCCATCTGGGATCCTCCCATTCTTCCCTGCTATAAAAGCTAGCAGTGAACATTCACCATCACTTTACAAGTAAGAAGGAACAGAATTTCTATGTGCCCTCAAATGAAGTTGGATACAGCGCTGTGTTATTCCACGAACCTCACTCTGTAGAACACAAGCTTACAATGGGTGTAAACAGACAGATGTCTGAAGGCAGCCCACCAGCTGTTGATGCAGAGTAGGCACTGGTGGTGCTCCAGAACATCCTGGAACGCCACCAGCGGAGTGGGACAACTAAACCCAGGGAACCAACCTGGAATGGAGCTGCTGTCTGTGTGTTCATCAGACACATGCTGCAGCTCCACTCCCAGAGAGCCATTATCCTGGCAACACCATAGAGTTGTGGGAGCCAACCTAGAGCATTGGGCGATCTGCCCACAACTCTGTGGTGTGTGTGAGGGGGGTGCTGCACAGGCAGACTGCAGTAAGGGAAAGCCACTGGGTCCATCTACAGTGGACCCAGGTGGGGCTGGAAACGGGTAGATGCAGGGGTTCACCCCCGGAGCAGCTCTGGTTGCTGCCTACGGGCAGCCCCGTGTCCATCTAAAAATACTCAATGTGTCTTATTGCTCTTGTTCATTGATTAGTGTCAAGGCCCGGCCGGGGGGACGAGGACGCCCATGGCATACAGGCCGGGGAATGGACCCGGCCCCGACCCCTACAGCGCCAAGCAGAAAGGAGGCGCCGCCCCCGTCTCTCCCCGTGACAGGGGGCAGGGCGCCCCCGCCCACACGGGACGCCCAAGCGGAGCTGCAGAAGGCGGAACAGGGGAAGGCAGGGACCAGCGAGATGAGAGATGAGGCCACACCCCCTTTGCGGCGCTCCGTACGCTTGTGGGAGCACGCAGAGGGGCGGGGCCAGGGAGATAAGAGCCAGCACCGAGAAGCACTCGGCGCTGGTGATTGAGCGGAGACCGGCCCTCTGATTGAGCTAAGTGATTGAGAGTTAAGCGTGTTAACTGTTTCCCTGACCTAGGCAACTGGAATCGAGAGTGTGTTGTGTGTGACCCTTCTACCTAAACCTTCCCTT
>QEPC01006395.1:453660-472923 GCA_003113815.1 Sphenodon punctatus
TGCACCATATGTAACTGGGGGAAAGCACTCCTCACCACAGCATCTACCCGGAAATCCAGGTGCAGCGGCGGATCAAGGAGCAACCCCAGACTCCGTACCTGGGAGGCCAATGGAGATGTAACTGGTGGAAAGCACTCCTCGACACAGCCTCCACCTGGGAATCTAAGCAGAGCTGCGCATCGAGGAGCACCCCCAGACTCTGTACCTGGAAGGCCAATGGGGGACAGACCTCAGCAATGATGGGGGCCGCCAACTCCATCGCCTTACCCACTAACATAGCTTCCATCTTGTCAGGATTCAGCTTCATTCGATTAGCCCTCATCCAATCCCCTACAGCCGCCAAACACCAAGTAAGCACCGAGACTGCTGGGCTAGGGTCTGTTGAAAAAGAGAGGTACAATTGGGTGTCATCAGCATATTGATGACACCGCACACGAACCCCCTAATCACCTCGCCAAGCAACTGCATACACGTTGAATAGGAGAGGGGACAAAACAGAACCCTGCGGGATTCCACATGAGAGGTCTTGGTATGATGAAAAACAATCCCCGATCACCACCCACCAGGTTCTTCTGGTCAGGAAAGAGCAGAACCATTCAAGAACAGTCCCGCCCACCCCTGCACAGCCCCACAGGCCCGTCACCATCTCATGATCAATGGTATCAAATGCAGCTGATAGATCTAACAGGATCAGCAGGGTCGAACGACCCCGATCCAATTCTCGGTGCAGGTCATCTACCAAAGCCACAAGCGCAGTCTCAGTGCCATGCCCCAGATGGAAGCCGGACTGAGAAGGATCAAGAAAACCGATGCAATCAAGATGTCCTTGCAGCTGCCAAGCCACTACCCGTTCAATAACCTTCCCTAAAAAGAGAAGGTTAGAGACAGGCTGATAGTTGACATCTTTCTCCACATTGAATATGTCCACCTCTCTTCAGCCTAAAATCATTGTGGAAGAATGATCTGGTAAAACTTGAGCCTGACAGCATCAAGATAAGGGGAGGGATAAAGATAGGAGAAGGGAAGAGCCCGTGTACCTGCCTGTATTTGGAAAGGGGAGAATGAGCTGTGTTAGTGCAGAAGATGGAATGATCCTCTTCCCCATGCCTCCAAGGCAGGCTGGTGGGTCCTGGTGTGGCTGAACCTACTATAGTTATGTCCCTGACAGGGACTTACAGGGGGACTGAGCACATCCCTCCTTTAGCAAAATTCTGGTTGCACCCCCAAAAATATTAATTTCAGAAAAGCTAGGTCTCCTTTCCCTCTATCTAGATCTGACACCTAAGGAAGAATCAGATTGTTTCATCTTCTGTTAAAAATAATTCTGAAGAGCATCAAAGGAGAAATTTGGTTATAACTGATGCTACAGATGCCCAGAAGTATGTGCTGCATCAGGACACTCCTATGCTGTGGCAGTGGCAACTAGGCAACCCCTGCAGAAAACTAGCTTGTGTGTGATAACTGCTTTACAATTCCTTGGAAATGCCACCAGGAGCTAAGTGAAGTGTGAGGGAAAGAGGCTGATCATGTGCAGACTTAATTAGATGATGAGGGGAGATTTTGCACAATTTGAAGGTGTTGGATTTGCCCAGCAGGCAGGATGATAAAAGGGAATTATCTTAATCGACCAGAAAGGAAGCACATGAATCAGCCTCTTGAAATCTTTGGGCAGACACGATCAACTCCTTTCTGTACTCTTCTCATGAACAAAATGTCTATTTAACATTCATTTGATCCTCAAAGTTGGCCATACTGGAAAGTTGTGTTAACCACTGGAGGTACCTGTAACCACCAGATTTCCATGTGACTGGAGAATGTTAGATCAGCCAGGCAATAAATCCAAACCCAGTGGAATTGCTTCATTTTTTAAATTCCATTTTAGGACATTTCCTGGCCATTCTACATGATGCACCAGTCAAAGATGCTGTCAGCTTGGAAAGAGTCTCTCCAACTGCTGCTGAAGTGGGGAAATAAATCTGGAGTAGTCTCAATGACTTCACTGGGACTACTCTGGAGCAAGCTGTTTAAAGGTTGCAGCCTGTATGTCCCTTGCATGCATGTGGATAGGCAGGGTGTGCTTGCCAACATTTATGGGGCTATTTACAGAGAGGAAAAAGAAGCAGGATTTGGCTGAGAGCCTGAATTGACTTCATTCCAAATGAAAAGCAAACCCCATTAGTGTCAGCATGGAGATACTGCTCCTTGAGCATGATATGAAACAAACCAACCCGGCCAATTCCGGAAAGACAAACAAGGACAGATTGTCATCTGCCTGACCAGACTGGCATAGCCAATACATACACAGAAACAAAACAGGGTAGGCGACATTTAAAAAATGCTCAGAATCAGCCTAGCTCCGCTTGTGCTGAAGTCAGTGCATGCCCATTCTGCAGGAATTAGAGTTAAACCAGTGCCAAGTGCTTCTGGACATCCTATACAGTGTACATGCTATTGATAATCCCTTCCAGTGGGAATGAACACACCATGGATGTTTTTAAACTAGACGCTCTCACACACAAACACCCAGTGTCCATGTGTGAGAGTGTCTCATTTGAATGCGGAGGGGCGCGTGCTCCCACACACCTCCACCCATATACACTTATCTCCACCCACTCCCATGCATAGAGCAACTGGCTATAAGGCAGGTTGCTCTGTGCATAGAGGTGAGTGGAGGTGGGTGTAGATGGGTGTGCGCTTGTCTGCACCTTCCCCCCATGCATGGACCACGTGATGCTTCACCTGCCATACATGGACTCAGTCTGCCTCCATGTTTGAAAATTGACCATGTTTTAGCATTCTTCCCAAGACAGACACCCTCTGTACACTAGTCTGTTGTGAAAATTATTACTCTTCTGTAACAAAATAACTGCAGTTTCCTGTCACATGTTCCAACCCCCCTGGTTGGAAACTTCTTTAACTTGTACAATGAATATTTATTTTAAAGGGAAACTCTCAATTTAGCCTAGTAGATAACTTGGAGCTGGGAGACTTATGTTTCAAATCCCATTTTAGCCATGAACTCACTGGGCGATATTACACAAGTCACTGGCTGCAATCCCAAACCCCCCCACACATGGTTCGCATGCGTCACAATGTCCCCATAACCTGTGTGTGTGTCGCTTGCACGTGCACATGTGGGGTATGGGATCAGCCCAACTGTCTCTAAGTATCAGTTTCCCATCTGTGAATGTGCTATAGAAATAATTACATTCATTTTAAAGCCCCTGCTCATTGTCAAGAAGCCTTTTAGTCAGGGACCTGTGTTCGCTGTGTTTTCCCCATTGAGAACAACGGGGGAAATGTTAAGGTAAGTAAATGATAATCAAGACCCCATGTTTCATTGGTCCAATGTGTTAGTGTCTGTATTTCCTTGCAATCACTTAGTCAGACAGAAAATAACTAATGGAAAAAGCTTTTATAGATATCAGTAGGGAAGCAAGAAAATCCTTGCAAAATATTTTTCATGACTTTTATTAAAGTGGCATAAAAGATCACAATTTTCCACTGTCTTGAACCTTGTGTAATCATCAACACAAATGATTCCTAAACCTTTTGGACCAACAGACCCCAGTTAACCGTTAAAATTTCTCTAGACCACTGTGCACCCACCAGATATAGCTGTAGTCTGGTGCGTGTCCATTGTGGCACGTGCTGACCATGTCTTTGCTGTAGAGGATGTGGACCACTTACCATGGCCTGCTGCACCACAAGTGGCCCACGGACCATACCTTGAGAAGCACTAATCTACACCATCCTGATTTGAGAGTGTTACATCTGCTTTGCACTGGCTAAACAATGTCAAGGGCAATTCAGAAGGTTGCTGACAAAGTACATGGCAGCAGAGAGTCAAGCCTAATATTTAAAGGAATTTTGATGAAAAAAATGGAAATACCTGTAATTAATCAATATGAAGAACTTCAAGCTGGCAGTGTCACTTTAAAAATAAAACATGCTTTTGCCCAAGGAGAGAAGCAGAACCCCACCATTTTCATCATGAAATGTCACTGTGTTTGGCAGTCAATGTGGGGAAATCTTTCACTTCGATTGAATTGTGGTAGAAACTTTGTAGTCATTGCTGGTTTCTGCCTGAGAGTAGATTTCACATATTTACTAGAAGTTAAGAGAGATTAAATAAGAAGAGTAGACCAAGAAACTAAAAAAAAGAACCTTTTGCAAGTGACCACGGCCAAAGACTATGGTTTAGGAAGGGCTGGATTAAGTTTTAGGATTATCCCATTTAACTCCTCAAGAGAAATTAAATTACTCTGTGGGAAATCTTGATTGCCACCTATATCAAGACTAAGTAGGCATGGAAGGAAAGGGCAGCTCCAGACAATTAATTAAACTGAACAGGAAAGAAAAGTGAGATTTGACCTCTGATTCAATTAGATCTACAAACTAGGGCAGAGACGTTTGGCAGAGATGCTGAACAGCGTCAGATGCAGGAGGCCTTTTAATGGAGGGGATTATGAGAAGGGTAAAGAGAGTCTCGCACAAAGAGGCACAGTGATTCATTCCTTTCAAAATCAGGCTTGCAACCAGACTTTCTTTAAGCAATAAGACCTAACATAGCATACTCAGGGATTACAGCCTGCCTTGCGTGGTGTAGAAAGCATCGCAAGAAGCTGGTGAGTGAGCAATGGTAGCCTCGCCAGGGAAGCAATAATTGCCCTGAAATGACACAGGCTTGAGTGGTTTGTTAACATGCAAGATAATTTATACGATGGTGTATGTGGCAGTCTCAGCTGGATCGCCAGGCCTCCACTGGCTTTGGGATCCAAACCTTGAGACTACTCATATTTTATATAATTTTATTCCATGGCCCCAGAAGGTTCTTCCAATCTTCTTTATTCAGGGGCTGCAAAAGCCACACTTGGAAACTGAAGTCCTTAAACCACTTACTTTGGACTAGTCCCCTTAACATCAATGGAAATACTATGGATTAAGGGGTTTGAAAACTGTGGCCGAGGTACTGGCCATTTTCTTTTGCCCCTCTGTACTATAGAGTGGTGAGTAGAATGGCTCAAGGTGGAAAGTGTTTTTCTTGGATGGGGCTGAAATGGACCATTTCCCCCTTTCTTCTGAAAGTCTTTGTTAATATGAATATTTTATTTTTAACAAATTATATGGAAAATCTTGAGACTAAGGAATGCTGTGGCCTAAGTGAATGCCTTGGACAGTGTGGTCTATTGACTACAGACGCTGGGTCTTTTTAGATGAATGATTTTTCTCGTGGACTACAGTGTTCACGAGAAACAAAGTCAGGCAGGGGGCGGTTAGGTGTTTCCCCCAATTCCAGAAGTCAGCTGGCACCATTGAAAACAGTGCACATGTGCATGGATGGAGATGTGGATGTACAAAACCACTATATCAGGGTTTCAAGTCCAGATCTCCATCCATGCATGAGTGCACTGTTTTCAATGGTGCTGGCCAACTTCTGAAATGGGGGGGAGGGCGGAATGGAATGTCTACCCTCTCCCCCCTGGTGCGACTTGTTTCTTGCGGACTCTGAAGTCTGCAAGAAACAGCACTTGTCTAAAACCATCCACTGACAACTTATGTATGGTGGAGATGTGAATAAACTGAACTTTTAAAACAGCTAATTCCTGTGTGAGTGCAGGTCACCGGGTCCTAATCCTGCAGGGATTTACCAGGGTCACGCTATTACACAGGTCGATCCCCTTGTGCACTGTTGGTGCCTTCCAGAGAAAGAAAGCCTTGGGATCTGATTGCTTTGGATATTTTGGATCCATTACCATGCACTAGTCAGGGAAACAAATGTATATTAGTAGTAGCAGTAGCAGACTATTTTACCAGGTAGGCCAATGCATATGCTATTCTACATTAGTGCTGAAACTTGGTCCTCAGTTTCCCCTGGAAAACCCCAGGTTTCTCAGTATCCAACTTGGTTTTCTGAGTTCCGAAGTTACAAGGAATGGCCCCCAAAACTTTGGAACTCAGAAAATCCTTGGCCAAGTACAGAGAAGGGGGCTGGAGGCCAGTGTTAGGCTCCTGCTCCCCCTTCCCTGGGCCTCGCCAAGCTTCCCCTCCCCCCAAAAACATACCTGGTCCAAAGCAAGTCACGCATCGCTGGAGCCGCTCCCGAAGGTAAGCACTATACTCCCTTTACCCCTGCTAGGCTCCCATCCCCTCTTCCCTGACCCATTCCCACCCCCGGTTCCCTCTGGCCCCCTTCTAGGACCCCGCCCTTGGAAGCTACTTGTAAGTATTAGTCAAGGGTCCTCAGACTGGCCTGAGCTCTCGGGCTGGTCCTCAGAACTCAGGTGAATACTCGCAAGTAGTTTTTTCATTACTCGATTCAGTCCTATTCCAAATCAAGAGGCTGTTACCATTGCTAAAGTTCTGGTAAAAGAAATAATATGCCATTTCAGAACACCAAGAATTATCCATACTGACCAGGGATGTAATTTTGAATCCATCCTATTCAGAGATCTCTGTAACTTACTGAGAATGCATAAAACCAGGACCACTCATATTTTTCATTTCATTTTTATTTACGGATACTACAAAATAATAAGGCTTATTTTGATATGAAGATGACACCACGGACTTAAAAAAACAGGGGAGTTGGTTTGGCTCTGGGAGAGGAAGCAGCAGAAGTGGAAATGTTCCAAGCTGCAACCAAAATGTTTAGGTCCCGGATAGGATGGTTGCAAAACTAAGTGAGGTGGTGTACAGACTAGAATGTCTCAGAAGAAGGGTTCAGTGTACAGTTCATTACAACGTTTGCAACCTTACATAGAAAGAACTATAGATGAAAATGTGGCTAGAGGGGAGAGTCCACAGCCACAGCTGGTGCAGCCCAAGAGTACAGCACCAGAAAGCACTGATGAGCACATGCGGGGTAGGGTTCTCTGGTGACGGCAGGCACAGAGATGCACTTTATGTATGATTGCCTAGATTCAAACACTGTCACCCCAGCAACAACCTGTGGCAAGTACATCCAGGGAGGAGCCTAATGTGGTTCCAGAGAATGAGCGTGGAGGAGGCTGAGCCACCACTTGAGCAGAGTGGGGACACAGCACCTCTGGAACCACTGGACTCTGAGAGGAAGAATTCAGCCATGCCTGGACCAGAGTTACCCATTAGCAGAATCAGATGTCAGGTCAGAGCCCCAGTTTGGCATGCGGACTATATCATGGGGTAGATTAATGGGAAAAGACACAGGGGCATGTCTACCTAAGTGGGTGGGGGAGGGGGGTAACATAGCAGGGCTAGTCAGCGCTGCCAGGAGTGGCTTTCTGACTCTCTCCCTCCCCTCTCAAAATGGAACACTGCCAGTAAAAAGCCAGGCTGTGGTTTGGGGAGTAGGGGTGGAATGTTAGTTGATTTTTGAAAAAGGGGAAGGGCAGTTGGGAGAGAGAGGGGGGTGGCATTGCTGCTGAGGAGACAGTAGGACTCCTTGTAATCTCACTAGGACTTGTACAAATGACCGGTTCCTTGTAATCTCACTAGGGTCCTGTACAAGGAGAGTGGGAAGGAGCAATCAGGTAGCCTCTCCGGGTGTCAGGTAGAAGAGATCGGCTGACAGAGTGGTCAGCAACGTGCTTTGTAAATAAGGACTGAGACACTGGACAAAGTGGGACCTCACCATCACCATCATCAACAGTTCAAGGAGGACGGCACTGTCAGCAGCACTCTGATTACAGGCCTGGACATTGGTTTTAAAGCTTCCCAAGTTAATATGTGTTGATTTCAATCCTTTTTATATGAAAAACTGTTCAGTGTTACACTGAGTTTTGGTCCAGTGTCTCCCTGTTAAATAGCTGAAATCTCTGTAATAAATTTTATGGGCAAACCCTTGGTTGGCGATCTGTTACACCAATGTGGCAGGCATTGCAAGGCTGAATTTCCATTTATTCCAAGCCTGTTGCTTTTGTGCTGCTCAAAGGGTGTTTTTAAATGAGATGTTACATACACGGCCACCCAGGAGCCACTCATTTCATGGCCCGTCTGAAGGTGGAGTGGGGAAATGTGCACTCCTGTGAGGCACGCAGCACCCACTCATGGGCACTCATGGCTCACTGCCAAGAAATCCAGACTATGCTGTCCCAAAAGATGAGTTGCTATTGATGTTTACACATCTCCTATTTGTATGAACGGCGAGGTGGGGGGGACAGCCATGCCAGCAGACTGGTCCACCGCTCATTAGGCACTGTGGGTAGGGGACATGGCTTTGTAAGTCACAGGAACTGGCTGCAAGTGCTGGGGAGCCTGGGTTCTCCAGCGCGTATGACCAGGAAATGTCAATTTCAAAGACCGGCCGAATGCACTTCCACCTCCACTATCGTCCGTGGCAGGGGAAGTGTGAGGCGACTGCCACGGTAGCCACCCTGTTAGAATTCCTTCCCACTCACTCCACCTGAGTGGCCACTCAGCAACCACGGACCTCTTCCCCTGGCCTTGATCATTTAAACACACCCAAAGTCATTTTTGCCCCAACCTTAGTACCGGTACCTACAGACACATCTAGATGTGGCTAAATTTCAACCTACCTAAAATTGTAGGTACAGGCACCAGTGTCTGCTAAGCTAATTGTCAGTTTCATAGAAACAGTGGCAGGGAGCTGAGTTGGAGGCAGCTTTCCCCTGCATCTCAGGTTCTGGAAGGAGCATATTTATTTTCCTGCTATTTTTACATAAAGTGGGAGGGGCTTCTTTAGGATTCAGGGGTGCAGGCTGGTATCTCATTTTGGGATGGTGTTACTAAACTTTAATTTGAATCCGGCTGACCGTTTTGTAAAGGCATGCTCGGAGGAGTCTTTGTACAATTCTCCGGTTCCATCTCGGTGCTCCCTGGACGTTCTGGTGGGGCCGAGAAGTGAGATATGGAAAATTTTATTCAAACTTTAGATCTGGTAATAGTTAATGGGCGAGTTGTGGGTGATAGGGAAGGCAACTTTACTTTCCATTCATATAATGGCTCTAGCCTAATAGATTATTTTTTAGTTGCTCGATCGGCATTTAGGTGTGTCTCAAGCTTGCAGGTTCTCCTAAGACCAGATACGTGTCACCTCCCCATTGTATTGGAATCGAACTTCTTAGCAGGGAACAATGGGGTCTTTTGCCATCAACCTTTGCCCCCCCCCCCCTTATATTCAGGAAGGGAAGCCAATAACTAGACTTAAGCGATCTAAGGATCTTGTTGAGGCTTTTGAGGGCTTCACCAAATTACCGGAGGTGGTGTTACTCTGTGAGGAGGTGATAACTCAGTCTTTGGAGGGCTTGGGTTGGTATGATATGCTGATGAATTTGTTGTAATCACAGCTGACCACCACGGTCACCTTAACGTCTAGGCAGAATGACCTGGAGAAATCAGCGACTTGGTTCGATGGAGACTGCAGGGCTGCTAGGACCCTCCTTAGACACTTAACGAAGAGCTTAAGAAATGATCCTTTGGTCAGACTCGGATTCAACTCCAGGCCCAATGTAAATATTATAGGAACCTTTTAGTCGAAAAAACCTGGCTTTTCAAAGGGCATTATGGCTAGATTTGTATCATGCTACTGTTGGAAAAAATAATAATACATTTTGGAAGCTGATCCGCTCCCTGCAGTGGAAGGGTGGTTCAACCAATTCCCATTCTATTCCTCCACATGAATGGGAACAATTTTTTAGTGAGTTGTTTTCACATGTTTTACATGCTTCCACAATTCTTAAGCCTGTACAGCTTAGGCCATGCAATAGGTTTGAGAGTTGGTCACCGGTCTCAGTGGAGGAAGTTAGGGCCTTGATTGTATCCCTTAAGTCGGGCAAGGCCCCAGGTCCTGATAAGGTTCCAGCTGAGATAATAAAAGCATTCCCAGATTGGTGGGCCAGTCTTTTGGCCCCCCTCTTTTCAATTATAAATAACACAGGGGAGGTCCCAGATGCTTGGCTCAGAAGTATCCTGATCCCCATTTATAAGAAGGGAGATGTGTCTGCTCCGGGTAATTACTGCCCGATCAGTCTGCTCAACATTATTGGGAAGTTGTATTCCAAACTTTTATTGGGCAGACTGAAGTCCTGGATGCAGGAGATGGGAGAAATTGATCTGGAACAAGCTGGATTTTGTGCGGGAAGGGCTACCACAGACCATATCTTGGTAATTGCATCACTGATCAAGAAATATGTAGGCTCCCAGGGGAAACTTTATTTCTGTTTTGTGGACCTGGAGAAGGCCTTCAACTTGGTGAATAGAGAACGTTTGTGGGCCAAGTTGAGGGCCTCCTCTATAGATCCTAGATTGCTCTATCTGATGGTGAAGCTGCATTTGGGGAACACATTACAAGTGAGATATGGCCACTAAGGGACGCTTTCTAAGGCGATCTCAGTTAAATGAGGGGTTAGGCAGGGTTGCCTGTTTGGCCCTGGCCCTTTTAAATTTGTATTTGAATAATGTTGTTCATCACATGAAATCGGTGGACTCCCATGCCCCCTTGGTGGGGAAAAGGCGGTTACCGATTATGTTATATGCAAATGACACCGTATTAATATCTCAATCAATGGTGGGCCTTAGGAGACCGCTTCAACTTTTTGGTGAATATTGCAAATTAGAAATGTTAAAAATCAATTACTCCAAAACTAAAATCTTAATTGTAGGCGTACGAAGAAGTTTGAAAATAAACTCCTGGAATATAAGAGGGGAATCTATTGAGCAAGTCTGTTCTTTTAAATACTTGGGGGTCACATTCTCATCCACTCCTTCTTGGAAGACTCATTATGAATTGGCCAGAGCGCAGGCTAAGAAATCTGCCGCAGCAATATTGAAGTTTTATTTTGGATGAAGGGGGTAACTTGATTGAACCGGCATTACGATTATTTAAGGCCAAAATGCTAAATCGAGCACTGTAAGCAGCACCTATTTGGGCCCTTGATTTTTCAGAGGAGATGGAAATGATCCAAAATGGCTTCCTGGCCTTCTTATTGGGCCTTCCACGTGGTACCCCTCAGGTTCTGCTGAGAGCGGAAACATGTGTTTTGCCTGTGCGAACCGTGCTACTTCAGTTAGTCTCAAATTTGGGGGCAAAAATTGTGCTATTACCGGAGGGAGAGAGTTCTTTGTTGTGTATGGCCTGTAAGGCAGGCCTATTAGATCCATGGCTCGCTGTGGCCGGACTCGGAATTTATAAAATGGGCTTTTCTAGTGAGTGCTTAATAGAGTTGGACTGGACCTTTTTAAAAAACTGACTCAGAGGGGATTGAGAGACCAGGCTCTTCAGTCAAAAAGGGCCCTCCTAGATCTTCAGAGGGTGGCCCCTGAATATATTCCTTACAACCCTCTCCAATCAGGATCGAGTTATTTATTCAATTGGATGGATGCCTTTAGGAGAGTGGCACTCACTAGACTCCGTTGCAATTTCCCCCCCTCATCTTACCTTGAAGGTAGATATAAGGGAATCCCCCCAGAACAGAGACTGTGTGTTCTCTGTGATAGGGGGACCCCAGATACGGTGCCTCATATTTTATTATCCTGCCCCTTTTTTGAAGGGTTAAGAGCTAAATATCTGGTGGGGCTTCGGAAGGTACATGAATTCAAAATAGTGCAGAAGTTGCTGAGCCCTGTGGATGCTGATCTAACCAGGCATGTAGCAGAATTTGCTTACCAGGTGACGGCCTTAAGACAAAGGTTTTTGGAGAAATTTGTTCAGAGTGGGGTGTTGATTTCAGGGCCTGAGAAGCCTCAATAATTTTGGGGGAAATCTGTCTGATTGGGCTCAGAGAGGGGCTCTGGGGTCTCTAAGGATCTAGTGACCTATGTATAGATGAACTTTAAGGTCACCTTATTTTTTATGAGCTTTCTTTGGGATAAAACATTGTATTTTCTTTTTTTTTTAGGAATATTTTATGTTGGCAGATCATAAGTGATAAAGATGCTAGTGGTTCGTGTAAATATGTTACACAAAGCTGTTGAATTTTCTGCCAAGTTTTATGAATTTGTATTACTTTGTCTTAACTGAATTAACTGTGGTCTTTTGGGTGTATCCGTAGTGATTAGAGGTACTTGTTTGCAGTGGCCAAGGCTACGCAATAAACTTTATTTATTTTTAAAAAAACCTTTAATTTGCAAATGCACCTTGCAGGTATAAGAATAGAGAGCAGCTTCTGACAATCTGGCCCTTTAAGATCAAAGCTGTAATAAAAATACACAAGAGACTGTTTTTCACTAAAATGAGAGAACTAAAAAACAGTATTTTTGCTACAATTTCTGTATTGCAATATAATAAGTGAGAGGAAAGTTTTATTAACCAAAATCTTTAGAAGGCAATGTCCCAAGGGCACATGAATACCTAATGGTTTAAAAAGACTATAAACCCTCTTCATAATGACTCTAGTGTCCATATAAGAGGTTCCCAAAGTTTTGCGGTGCCACTTTAATAAATAACACAGCAAGGGTTGCTTAAAAAGCAATTGCCAAGACAAGTTGTAACTATGCTAAACATATCACCTTGGTTAGTAAAGTTCCAGTCGATACTCAAACCTTCAGATATAGACTTTCAATCAAGTGACTAATTAACAGAGCTTTGGAGAGAAGAGTTCTGAAATTTAATGAGACAATCTTAACACACAGCTAAGCACTTCAGATATCCAAGCTTTCGAAAATCAAGGAAGGGCGATAAAAGGGGAAGATTATGCAAATATATCCCCTCCTTGGGGCCACTTTAGGGGTTGCTTCAAAGAAACTAGGATGCACCAGCTCTGGAGCTGCTTTGAAATTGGGATATTAGCATAATTATTTATTGCTCGGGGGGGGGGGGGGGGCAGATCCTTAGCTCATGTCAATTGGTGTAGCTGCATTCAGTTCAATAGCAGTGCACTACCCCAGTTGTCACCAAGTGAAAAATATTATTATTTATCATTCTATAGTAATTTCAGTGCTTTAAGTGCTTTACAATCCTTATCTAGTTTACCCTTACAACAACTCCATGAGACAGGTCACCATTTTACTGATGGGGAACTGAGGCTGAGCAATAGTGACTTGCTCAAGGCCACCTAGCACGTTTGTGGCTAAACCAGGATTTGAATACTACTTTCCCAAGTCCAAGTCCAACATCTTACCCACTAGTATACACTGGCCCTACTTATAACCTCACAGTTGAAAACACTTGTGTCCATCCTTACTTTCATATGTTAAAAGGCAGGAATGTTGCAGGTGAGATCTTGGTCCACCAAAGGCAATGGGTGTTTTGCTATTGAGTCAATGGGTAATTTCAGACGTGATGGGCCGTTCGGCCCGCCACATTGAATCCTGGACCGGGATCCGTCTCAGATCCCGGTCCGTGATCAGACCGGCTGTCCTTTAGACATGCCGGCCTGATCGCTAACGGGGATTGGGGAGTGGGCAGGGCTGCACAGGGAGGGGGTGGGGCTGTGTGACATGCGGCCACACAGCCCTGCCCCCCCATGCTCCCTCGGCCGGCCGCCCTCGGGGAGATGGGTGGGCACAGTGGCCAATGTGGCCGCTGCGCCCAATCCCATACTGCGGTCGGGGCCACAATCCGGGATGGGCCAAAGGTAACAGATGTTACTTTTGGCCCATCCCAGATCATGGCCAATATAACCATGGTTCTGGACCTGAGGCTGGCCTCAGGTCCAGAACCATGGTTAGCTTTGACCCCCGCCAGAGATTCACTGTTGTGAACATCTGGCGGAGGTCAAACAGATGTTCACGGACTCGCCACCACCACACGGGATCCACTGTGGTCCACTGTGGTGAACGGTGATTTCGTAACATCTGAAATTACCCAATGGGGCCAGGATTTCACCCTGCATCACCAAGTGTGTATCAGCTTGGATAAAGCAAAAAAATCACCCTATCGTCCAGCCACTTTACAATCTGGATCGATTTCAAACCTACTGTACAGATCAGTCAGGGTAAAAAAGTATTTCCCCCCCCTTCACTTTCCAAAGCCAGGAATGAAAGTGCTAAAATACAGTGAGAAATGTTGCATCTCCATCCTGACACCAGGAATTTCCCCAGAGAGTCTGTTCTTATGAGATCTCTGGTCCAGTGTTGTTAACTGCAGGTGTTCAGATAAGGCTTGGATCAGCATCCAGACTTTGGGGTGTTTATCTAAGTCAAACCTCTCAGCTTTTGGAGCTCTGCAGGCCCCCATGATAAGAGAGCAGAGGAATAATAACATGAAAGAACTGGGGACCAAGAGCATGAGAGAGAAAGGCAAAGATCATTACAAAGCTGTCTAGCAAATCTCCCACAGAGGGGTAAAAGCAAAACCAGACAAAAAATACCTAAGCTAAGATTCATGTGATTCACCCATGGTTGCCCAGTATGCACTAGGGACCATGTCTCTTACACATGATAGCTCCAGTCCTGCAAATATTTATGCAAGTGAATAACTTTATGCACATAAGTGGCTGCACTGAAGCCTGTGTGAGACCAGTTACGTTCAGGGTGGGGAGGGAGAACCAGGTAGACCAGCCTTAAGCAGGGCCAGTAGGAGCTATGGCTTAGGCCCTGGGGTGAGATGGGTCCCTGCAGAGAGACTAGTCCACATAGACTAAGGTCCAGCACTGCTGAGGCCCCAGACAGGCTTCTTCTGTGGGATCATCTCCCTGCCTATGACTCTCTGCCCCCTGGGGTGTCTGCTTCCTGTGGGGCCCTGCCCTGCCCCTCACTTTCAGTAAATCACTGATCCCTGAATCCTCCCTGCCAGAGTGTGCGTGTGCGTGTGTGTGTGTGAGAGAGAGCTTGTGTACACATGAGGAAGTCTGCGTGTGCCCAAGTATGTGTGAAAACATTTGACATTTCGTTGTTTTTGTAAGCAAAGGAGACGGGCAGTGGAGACATGGGGGCCTTCCATTTTATTTTCACTCTGGACCCCCACAAATTCTAAGGCCAGCTGTGGGGAGAACATATGTCATCCTCCTCTACAAAAAGCAAAGGGAGAGTGCCTCTCTCCTCTCCATCAAAGGAGAGGCATTCTCCCCAGCTCACACCTTCTTATGTGTCAGCCACTGGGATTGAGCTAGGAATCTCATGCTCCATAAACATGAGCCTCTCTCCTCCGAGCTAAAAGACCTGGCTCTATTAGTTTGGTAGCAGACTCATAATTGGCTAAGCCAATAGAGGTGTGGACCAGGGACCTATGTCATTTTTCGTTTTCATTTTTGTTATTTAAATCTTTCGTTTTCATCAAATTTTTGTTTTCATTTTTGTTTTTCTTTTTGTTTTCCATTGGTTTCAATGGAAAACACATTTTTGGCTGTAACATTTTTGCTTGGAGGGATTGTACCCTCAAGAGGGGCATTATGTGTACCAAATTCTGGAAAGATTGGATAAAGGAATCCAATTTTATAAGCAGTTAAATTATGCTATTTTGCAAAACTCTACATATACATTCCTGGCTGTAACATCTTTGCCTCCAATGTAATGTGTATGGAACTTGGCAAGTTTATACCCCTTCCCATGTTTACTATCTATGCTAAATTTCAGAAGGATTGGATAAAGGGTCCTGGTGCTATAAGCAATTAACTTATAAATGTATGTCTGAGTGTAACAACTTTGTAGTCCAACCAGTGTACATGAAATTTAGCAGGGCTAAATCTCACACTTTTAGGATAATCTCTGCATAATATCAAAAAGATGTCATAAAGGGTTCCAATTTTATATGCCTGCACAGCATATGTAGAGAATGAGTCTATGCCAGGGATTATCTTACATGTCACTGTGGTATAAGATTGGTTTGTGATGCCAATTGGCCAGCAGAAATGTCAATCAAAATAATTCTGTTCTGTGACCATCCCAACTTTTCTCCCCCACTTGTTACTGGGAAATCGAAGCATCTGTTCAGCAAAGAGAGAATAGAGATTCTCTTATGTCCTCTGTCACAGTGCTGCAGGATGTGATTGTGATGATAATTGACCAGCCTGGATGTGTAAACTATGTCTCATGATCGCTGGGATGCTATCACCAAAGTCCCAGTTATGTCCCTTCTATGACCACCTGAGGGCCGCCCCCTATGCCAGCCAAGCCACCACCAATTGGTCTTGTAAAGCTGGAAGCATGCAGTAATTGACCAGTGAATGTGTCTGTCAGTCTGTTGAACTGCTCCCCATCCTCCCTTCTACAATCTCCCTCCCCTTGTCATGCTAGGTGCCTGCATCTGACTGGCACTGCATGTGCTGCTGTTTATCTGAATAATGGTCTTCAATGGGACAACTTCAATTGCTTATAAAATTGGGGTGATATGATCTTGGACCATAATAAATTATTGATTGATTGATATAAAATTGGGTCCCTTTATCAAATTGTCCTGTAGTTTGGCAGAAATGACAGGGAAGGTGTGAGATAAATGCCTTCCAAATATCTTGTAAACAGGATGGAATATAAAATGATACAGCCAGAAATGTATTTTCAAGTTAATAGCTTATAAAATCAGAACACTTTATCCACTCTTTCTAAAATTTGGTAGTATTGGTACACTAGTGGAGGGACATAATCCTTCCAGGTTTCATGCAAATTGGATGGAAGATTAAAAAAGGTGTAGTCAGGAATGTGTATGGAGCTTTTCTTAAAATCACAACATTCAATTGCTTCCCTTTATCCAATCATTTCAAAATGTGGTCCAAATAGTGCCCTCCATTGGGGATACAATCTCCCCAAGTTTCATAAGTTTTGTTTTTGTTATTATTATTATTTGTAATTTTTGTTATTACAATAACAAAAATGAAAATCAAAATTTTTGTTTTCATTATCATAATAACAAAAATGAAATGCACACCCCTGGAGGGCACCAGAGATACAAGCAGATTACACAATCAAAAATCTTTTTGGTGTAAGGAATGAGTTAAGGTCCTTGCAAATTGAGTCCTGCTTCAAAAAGCATGGAAATTGTAAATTAAGGACATGGCCTTAACTCGCATGCCATGAAAACAGCAAAGACAATGTACACTATCAAATTGTTCTCCCTTACAACTTAGGGTCCATACATTTACACTTAACTTTGGTCTTTCGTTCCCAATCCTTTTCCCTTTCCAGGTTGGCAGCAACACTGAAGCTAGAAAACAGGAGTGGGTCAAGGGGCAGCTTTAATATGAGTTCAGGAGAACAGGACAGCCTTAACTTCCATGCCATGTAAGCAGTAAAGACGTTGTACAGTCTCGCATATTGTGCTCACCTACAACTTAGGCTCCATGCACCCACACTTTGCCTTCGTGTTTCAGCCCCAATCCTCTTCCTCTGCAGGTTAAATACTGACACCCTCTCAAAAAGCATCTTAAACTCAGAAGTAAAAACATTTTCTTCAACGAACTTTTCAACTGCTATAACTTTATCTCTTGTAAGATTTGCATGATGTTTGGGCAGGTTGTACCCCACACCCAAGTGACTCTCCCTTCCAAACCTCAGGCAAATAAGATAAATGGTGTCAATTTTATAAGCAATAGAATGTTAATGCTTTATAATGGACACTGAATGCTGCTTCCTACAAAGCATTGTGACATCATGGTGCTCCATTAGGGGGCATGGCCACATTAGAAAGGGGCAGACAAATGACTTACCCCACCCCTTTTCCGATGTAGTCCTGCCCCTTATGGAGTGTAGGCTTAGACGTAGAAGAGCCCATCTGCATTGGGCCTGGGAATCATGGCCAAAACTGTGGCCTAAGTAGGAGCCTATGGCCCTTTTTAAATGGGTGGGCTGGGTTTGTGGGTGGCGGGTGGAGCGCTGCCTGCGTGGCTGGCGCATGGGTGCAAGCGTACACAGATGCACACCCATCCCCCACGCATCCCCACACATGGAGCAACCAGCAATTTTGCCAATTGCTCCATGCTTTGGGGGGGGGTTGCGTGGGTCATGGGAGCACGCACCCACACATTTACACGAGACACTCCCCCACGTGGATGATGGGTGTCCATCATGGGAATGTCTCACATAAAAAGGGTCTATGTGGCACACACCTCTAGCCAGGAGCACATTTTCAAGTGGTCACACCACACTGAACTGCTAAACGTGTGGAAATATTGCAATCAGATGGAGACAGTGTAGGTGCAAGTAAAAATGGTTCTAACCCACTCACCCCACTCCTCTCACAGAGAACACATGAGTCATGACTCCCAGCATTCCCCCTGCTCTAACCCACTAGCCCCCACTCCCTGCCAGAGAACCCAGGAGTCCTGGAACCCAGCCCCCACCCCACCCCAACACACTAGGCTCCCTTCTTATCACAGAAAGTCATGGGAAATACAATCAGGTATATCTCTGATAAAGAACAAGAGTAAGAATGTGTGTGGAATGATAAAAAGGAAACTTGAGAAAAAGGTAAAACAACAGGGAGGGAGGCAACAGGGAGCCATCTATGAGAACTGGGTGGAATGGCGAGCGACTAGTCTATCATTCATCTTAATCGGTTATTTCTTTCAATTACTTATAATTCCATCTGTTTGACATAGCATTTCTCCTATCATTGCACCCAGTTTGTTGATGGTGCACCCTATTCCTGTTTATCCTTCTCATTCCACCCACTCTCCCTTGTGCCTTCCTCATTATTGCATACTCGCCTATCCCCTACTTACAAAGATGCAGCTCAATTGTATGTTTTTACAGACTCTTAATGGGATCTGCGAATTACAATAAGATTTATTTCCAAATTGCTATTACTGTTTCCTCCATTCCTTCCAAATGGCAATATGTAGCATTGTCCCCAGCTTCAGTGTTGCCCCTGAACTAAAGAGGAAGAGGATTAGGTCAAGTATGGATGCATGGAGGCTAAGCTGGAAGCGAACACAATATGTGAAACTATACAGCGTCTTTACTGCTTACATGGCACGGAGGTTAAGGCTGTTCTGTTCTCCCAAACCCATATAAAAGCAGTAGCAGGTTCCTTGACCCACTCCTGTTTTCTAGCTTCAGTGTTGCTGCCAACCTGGAAAGGGAAAAGGATTGGGAATGAAAGACCAAGGCTATGTGTAGATGTATGGACCCAAAGTTGCAAGGGAGAACAATTGGATAGTGTACATTGTCTTTGCTGCTTTCGCGGTGCACGAGTTAAGGCTGTGGCCTTAACTTGCAATTTCCATGCTTTTTGAAGCAGGATTGAATGTGCAAGGGCCTTAACTCTTTCCTTAAACTGAAAGGTTTTGATTATGGAATTCCTCCTTTTTTGAGAGGATTTGCAATACAGAAAATTCCTCCTGCTGGCGTGGTAGAATGTTGAGCAGCATAACAGTAAAATTTCTGATTTTCAAAGGCTCACCATGTACTGAAATGTGATTGCTCTTGGAGTATGGGAAGCAATAACAAATC
>QEPC01006395.1:479953-501522 GCA_003113815.1 Sphenodon punctatus
TTGCGCCGCGCGGCCCCGCCCCCTCTCAGTTTCCCCCCCGGGATCCCCCCGGCATGTCTGATATGGCGTTACGGGGCAACCCCGGGGGGGAATGAATCCGGTGATTTCGGTACGGGGCCAAAGGGCCCCGTAACATCTGAAATCACCCATTGTGACAGAGGACATAAGAGAATCTCTATTGGCTCTTTCCTAAACAGATGCTTCTGACTTCCCAGTAACAAGTGGGGGAAAGAGATGGTCACATCACAGAATGAGGATATTTTGGTTGACATTTCTGCTGGCCAACTGGCATCACAAACCGATCGTATACCACAGCGACACATAAGAGAATCTCTGGCATAGGCTCCTTCTCTGCATATGCTGTGCAAGCATATAACCTTGGGACCCTTTATAATATCTTTCTGATATTGGGCAGAGATGATAGTGAAAGTGTGATATACATCTCTGACAAATTTCATGTACACTGGTTGGACTACAAAGTTGTTACAGTCAGACATATATTTATACGTTAGTTGCTTATATCACCAGAACACTTTATCTAATTCATCTGAAAGTTGTCAGAGATAGTAAATATGCAAAGGGGTATAAATTTCCCAAGTTTCATATATATTAAATATGAGGCAAAGAAGTTATGCCTAAGAATGTATATGAAGAGTTTTGCAAAATAAATTAATTCAACTGCTCCTAAAATTGTATTCCTTTACCCAATCTTTTTGAAATTTGGTACATATAATGCCACCCATTGGAGGCATAATCTCTCCAAGTTTCATCCAAATATAGTGAAGAACAAAAATTTTAAAGGCAAATATGTGTTTTCTATTGAAACCAATAGAAAATGAAAACAAAATCAAAAACAAAAATGAAAAGTTGATATTTATGAAAACAAAAATGACAGATTTAAATAACAAAAATTAAAAAGCAAAAACAAAAATGACATGGGCCCCTGGTGCACACCTCTACAGATTATATACTATATGATTGATTGGCCACGAATACACGTGGAATCAGAGTCCGTTCTTGTTTACATGAATGTCAATCCAGAATTACTTAACTGAAACCAGTGCAATTTCTATCTATGTTGCTGTGATTCAGGTTACCACCCCTCTGGGTTTGACCCAGAGTCTCTGGGTTTAAACCAGTCATCTCCAAGCTCCAGATGATGCTTCAGTTACTCCAGGTTTACAGGGGCGCTTGGATAACTCAGTGGGCAAATGGATTCTCCTGACCCTTTCTATGTAGCACTGCTCCCTGTGGACCACTTTGAAGTCAGAATATTCCAAAAGAGGTGTTGCCATGTTGGAAAGTCTCTTGGCTTTGCCTCTTTTGGTGGTGTCCTACCCTGTTTGGATCAAAACTTCAGGGGAGGTGCCAACAATAGCACTGATCAAGATCTGGTCTGCAGTACAGATTCTATTCCCCAGTGGCAGTGCACAGAGCAGAAGCAAGTTCCTTATAATAACCTTCTCCTTGATGCTCCTGGGGGATCAGAGGTGGGGATACTGGAAGCCATGGGATGGGGCTGAAAACCTGACTTCACTGTTGCTATTCCATGCCCAGAAAACTGATTTTTTTGTAAAGCTCAAGCCACTTTGAATAAGAACTTCTCTAGCTCTAATAAAAAACAAAACCATTGTCAACACCACTTAAATGGGGCCCGTTACTGACAATAGTTCTCTTGGCAATGTGTTGGTTTCCCTAAAGTATGGAGTAGGACACTTTGTTTTATGATGCTGCTCAGGAGTATAACAATGTTGGAATGCAGAGATGTAAGCATCAGCTAGCATGCCATATTGCATATGGACACTGGATTAATTCCAGGTACTTCAGAAGAAGTCACTCATCCACTTGGCTAGTTATTCAATACTGTACCATGGGACAAAATACCGTCTATCCACTATACATAATAACTTCATGAGGACCTTGTGATCAATTTCCTCAACAACACCAGCTGCAATTTATAGAAGTGAATTGGGATGCTGATTGATCCTGATCAGTGCTCTATCAAAGTCAGGATTACTCTGTGTCTGTTATATTTCTGGCTGAAACTTATTAGAGCTGGAGACACACTGGTTAAGTTGTGTCTATCCAAGCAATGCCAGCTTTTAACTACTAATAATGGGTCTTGATTGGCCAAAATTAGGTCTCTGGTGTCACAGAAAGGGCTAGAATTTGATAGGTTGTCACAATTGGACATTCAGGCCACAAAGATTTTATGTAAACAACGCACAGGGGATGTCATTATGAAGAATGATATGAGAGTTGTAGGTACTTCAAGATATTCTCCACTTTTGGGATTATATAAATTAATCTTAGGGTTTGAGAAATATCTAATTGAACTGAAAGATTATGATTTAAGAGGTGCATTTAGTAAATTAAGATTTCATTTAAGTGACAGAGTAGATACGTGGTAGTACTTACGTGGTAGATCCCAGTGTCCTTTCAAAAATGTATTTGTGGAGATGGAAATACTGAAGCTTTACCTCACTATTTGTTTAAGTGCTGTATTTATGATAAAATTAAACTCTGTAAAATATATTGTAAAACATTGCTAGAGCATACATTAAACTGGCCAATTAAGTTTAAATTGATATATGCTCTTAATGGATCTAACCCTAGAATTACTACAGTAGTAATAATAAAATAATAATAATAATAATAATAATAATAATAATTAATAGCTTTCTTTGCTTTAAACGCTGCCAGAGAAAGCTTTAAATTTGTGGGAAGCCATTTGTTGGACTGTAAAGGCGATCAAGATGTTTAGTTTTTATAACTCTGTAAAGAAATTTCACATTTTATTGTTTGTATTGGTATATTTTTATTTCTCATGTATATATTGTTGGGATGTTTTTAATGTTATGGCTTTGTGGCCTCAACAATAAAGATACTTGTAATGTACACTATATGGCTGCCCCATTTACATGGTTGCAGAAAAGAAACCCACAGCCTCCTAGCTGCTTATAGCACATGTGCAAGCAATTGCCCAGATTATACATCATGGCTTGTTTTTTTTAAACACCCTGAGCCATTATGGGCTATAATATCAATAATCCACAGATCAAGGGCCCTTGCCAGTGTGTACTGGACCACTTGACCAAGTATGGCTCCTATCTATGATGTTATTGATCTGTGGATTATAGAGGTATCTCTTTCCCATTCACTGAAATCCTAGTTTTCTCTGTTGTGATTAAGCAAGTGTAGAGAATAAGATGTGTGTTAGCCACTGCCTGCCGCTTTTCCTTTCATCTGTTAGTAAAAAAATATAACAGAACCTGAGGCCCTTTAATTTGTGATTCAGGTCATGGAGTGTGGGTTGCAACGAGGTTAGCTAGTGACATACACTGTTGTCTATTATTATTTATTATTTCTATTGTGGTATTGCCGGAGGACTCCCATTAGGGATTAGGGCCCCATTGTGTGACACACTGTATAAACAAGTAACTTGCGCCTACGGACTAGTAACTCTCGCCTACAATTTAGGATTTTGGTTAATATTTTATTTCTTCACATTTTAACAATACAACTAGAGGCTCGCATCCAGTGCTTAAAAAACAGGAAAAGGTAGGTCCAATGAGAGGTGGAGGAATGGGGTACAGTTTTCCAGAACCCCAACCTCAGAGAGACCTGCTCCAAGTACAATAATTTTCCTTCTGAATGTACATTAAAATATGAGTAAAATAATAATTTCAAGTAACATATGTGTAAACAAAGGACTTGTACAGTCTCCATAAATTTATTTCAAAACTTAGGATGGCAGAGGTGAGTGGAGGAAGGGGGGCAAAATAGAGGGCCCCAAATTTTTCTCAGCAAGCCTGGGACTGTTCATAAATAAATATGGCTGTCAAAGATATGGCCCTTAATCTTTTTCTTTTCTGAAACTTTTGAATACTATTCTTTGGGGAAAACAACCACATCCCAATGTTTACTGACATGTGGCAGGTGGGGGCAAACACCGAATGAATGGGCAGGTGGATATACACCTTAAGAGGATTTATTTATTTATTTTAAAAGTCTTATTACCCCACCCCTCCTGCCACAGGTTGCTCGGGGTGGCTCACAATCAATAAAAACAATACAACAATAAAGATATAAACAACACATAAAAAAGAGGGTAAAAAATATTCCCCCCAACCCACTCCCTCCACCAAATACCTGGCGGAACAGCCAGGTCTTACAACTTCTTTGAAAGGAGGGAAAATTCGGGGCCAATCAGGCCTCCACTGGAAGGGAGTTCCACAGCCGAGGTGCGGCCACCAAGAATGCCCTCCCCTGTGTAGCCCCCCAAAAGACTTGGGGAACCTTGAGCAGGGCACCCCCAGACAAACACAGGAGCCGATCCAGAATCCGGGGGGGGTGAGGTGGTCCCACAGATAGGTAGGGCCTAGGCTGTTTAGGGCTTTATAGGCCAAGACCAACACCTTGAATCAGGCCCAGAAAACTACCAGCAGCCAGTGCAGAGAACAGAACACTGGCGTAATATGCTCCCGGTGGCCCAGTCCCACTAGCAGATGGGCCACTGCATTCTGCACCAGCTGCAATTTCTGAGACGTCACCATGGGTAGCCCAACGTAGAGCACGTTACGGTAGCCCAATCTAGAAGTGATGAAAACATGGATGATAGTGAGAGAGAGATTCTTTATTTGGCAAGCTTTCACTATATGCCTCACGCACAGACAAACAAGATTATAATCAACTTATAAAACAGTCAAACTCACAATTAATTATACAAAAGACAATAATAGTACAAAGTAAATTAGTAAAATATACGTGGTATAGAACTAGGGAACCACGCTTCCTACTGCCACCACTAACTATAGGCCCGCAATGGCCTAGGTAAAAGTAACTACAGACCCTCTTAACCTCATCCACGTATCCAGCATAAGTTAAAAAAAAAACCTAGGATAAAACTAGAATTATTGACTTAAGTTTATAATGCCAAGGAGTCTTGATATAACGATCCTGGAGTCCAGCCACCTAATAAAAATGCTGACATTAAAGACTGATTTCCTACTAAAGAGAGAAAACAGGGCCTACCTGGAGTTGGACTAATATATACCATATCCTGTCATAATCATGTCTCAGACCCCATGGGACTAGCTTTGCTGATTAGGGATTTGCGCCTGCCAGATGCCAAATGAACGAAGGAGGCCAGGGCAACCATGGCCTCCCTCTGGCAGAGGGAAAGAAGGAGGATGATAGTGGCCAAGTCCGAGTCTGAAACATACGGCCGAAGCCGTTGCACCAGATGTAATTGGCGAAAGGCACTCCTCGCCTCAGTCTCCACCTGGACATCCAGGCAAAGCTGTGAATTGAGGAGCACCCCCAGACTCCATACCTGACTATCTGGGAGACCAATGGGAGGGCCGATCCCATCGATGCTGGGGGCCGCCATCTCCATCGCCTTACCCACCAACATCACCTCCGTCTTGTCAGGATTCAGCTTCAGTCGATTAACCCTCATCCAGTCCCCCACAGCCCTCAGACACTGAGTAAGCACCGAGACTGCTGGGCCCGAGTTTGTGGAAAATGAAAATGCCAATGAAGTTAGCACAGGCTTCTGCACATGGGCTCTCATCACTGTATTCTTGGTCTTAGGGCTTTTTCACATGGACCGCAGCTCCCCGTGGTGTGTCGGGGATATAGGGAGTGCCACAGTGGGGGGGGGGGGGATTCCCATGGATACACTCCCACCTCCACACATGGAGCATCCGCCATGCCTGTTGTTCCTTACGTGGGCGGAGCACGGGAGCACTCATGCACCCCCTCCCATCAGCCACAGCATTGCCACGGACACCCCCCTACCCATACACATGGGCGAGGGGGGGGGTTGCGTCTGTTTGAGAAGAGCCTTCATCGTATCCTCAGTTACAGCTGCATTGCTGATTTACACTTGGTGAAGATCTGTCTTGGAATTTGCACAGCTAAAGGGCAAGGCAGGCTATATCAATGAAGTCAGTGGCATTTATGGCTCTAATAATATTTATGTGCTGGCTGCCGAGTGTTATTTGACAGAGCAAATATTTACGTGCAATATCACTGACAGCAAACAGCATCATCTGAAGAATGATCAATATTCAGCTGTAACTCCAGAGTTCCAACAGCTAAGCCTGATCTACATTGCTTGGAGGAGGGTCTCAGGCAAGGTTTCCAATATGTTGTTCTTTGCACGGGTGGACATGTTTATATTTTTCCTCAGGTTTCCCGCTTGGGTAACATGGCTTTGGATTGACTGCCAAGACCCTGGATTTTCAGTTGACTACTGTCCTGGGGGCACTGTTCAGTGACAAGAAAGGAATGATTAGAAAGCAAGCTACAAGCTAGAAATATTGTGAGACCAACATATGCTGATGAGAGCAGAAAAAGTATGATTCTGACTCTTGTAAAGGAGGTCATAACTAATTTAATCAACCACCTCTTTCTTGAGGAGCATGGCTGAAGGGACATGAGTGCTGCCTGGAGGGCTCCAGGGCACTAGTGATCTGTAACTACTGTCCACTGCAGCAGGACGCAAATTAGAGCAGTCAGTAAGCTGCTCCAGTTGCAGACTGGTCCCATGTCTAGAAGGCATCAGGCATTAAAGCTGCCCAAAGCCGTACTTGTACTGCCTCCCTCTTACCTTGCATTCTGGCACTGAACATGATGTAACTGACTTTGAGCTAGATGGACACCTATGCAACCAATCCCTCCCTCCTGTGAAGGTACAATGGAATTTTACCAACAGACTTCATCCGTATAGTAGTATAACTACCTGAGAGAAAGCCAGCATTGGACTTATTTCAAAATTTTAACAGCTTCAGTAACTAAAACATGGTGGGATACCATGTTTAAATGATAATTAAGTTAGCACTGTCTTATTAGCTGGGTGGGCTTTGGTGTCGTCTTTTTCTCACTACTGGGCTGTCTATGACCAGGCTCTCTGGGATCACAGTCCATGTTAAGTACAGAGTGTTTGTACAAATGGATGTAACAGATGAATGTGTGTTTAACACCCAAACGACTAGCATTACATTTGATAATGCACTTTTGCACGCCCTTTCCTAGTGCAGCAGTGGCAGGAAAAATCAAGGTCTAGAGCACTTCAGAATTTCCAACTGCCTGTGATGTGAGAGCAGTGAAGAAATTCCTACCAATTACCAGGTTGACAAACAAATGGCATTCAGTGGCAAAGGCTACTGGAATAGCACCTTGTATCAACTACAAGAGAAGTCCCCTCCGCCGCAAAATGGTGGGGATGAGGAATTTGTGGCCCCCCCGCCCCCCGGGAGCAGAGAGGGAGCCGCTGTGGCACAGATCCGTTAGAGGGCTGGCCGCGTGCATTCAATCAGGTTGCCTGGCAACCACCCTATGAGGTGTGAAGAAGCACGCCTTGTGGGCCACCCCCTTTAGGAGAGGCGAACTTCCTGTTGCTGCATGGACGCAGCATTCCGGTGTTTGAGGCCGAACAGTCAGCCCCACCCACCTCCCCTCTAGCACTGTGGGCTAATTCTGGTTGCCATTATGGGGCCAAGGAGGAATTTGAGCTAATAGCCTTCTTAGAAAGAATCACTGGTTTTGCCTCCTTCATAGTGCAGAGTAGGCTAAATAGGAATATGAGTCGAATAATTGGTTTATTAGGGGAATTAGCCAATTGGAATACAATTTGATCACAAAATAAATCATTAATTGGCAAGATAAATAGGGAATTTGGACAGAAGGGCATGATGACTGACATAATTTGACAATGACTGGATATTCTCAGAGAATTTTTGAGAAGTTGAAATGGGTTGAGAGATTGTCACGCTCTGCAGGGGTCCAGTATGCGATAGTAGGTTAAGTAAGTAAGGCTATAGGAAATTTATAGCGTCATCTCCTTAAGAGATGGGGAAATGATACCCAGGCAATGCAGGGCACAGCATGCACTGGGATTACGTCCCTGGGAGGGGTGTCTTAGCAGGGTGAGTAAGGACTGGGACTGTCCTCAACCTTGCAGGTACACGATCTCCTTACTCCAGCCCAGAGCTGGGCATGCCCCTTCGGCCACAGCTAGTGACCTGTCGAAGGGGTGAAGTTTGAAGTTAAGGGGCACTGACACTGGAAGGCATGTCCAGAGCAGTCCCCAAGTTAATATAGTTTTAAGTAGCTAGCATACTGGACCCTGATTGCTTAGTGCAATTACCCACCGGCCTGATTATGGTTATTAATAAAGTGTGCGGCCAGTTTTAAACCAAACAATGTCTCTGCGTGTTAATGTGCGGTGCGTTGACAAGGATCCAAAGGGGGAAGTCTTTAGTATTTGGGATGGATTGTATTGCTATGGAAACAAGGCAAATGTCTTCAAGGGAGTGAGCATTTAGCACACTGAGATCTCTGAGAGTCCTTTGCTGTATGTATGTTTGATCTGGGAACGGGGGTGCGTTCAAGGACCAAAGCATCCCAGCTTGCCAATTCGTCACCATTATCTTCTGAAGCTGGCACTGTTCTCACCCTGCTTGAAAGTGGATTTCTGCACCAAAGATAATAAGGATATGTGTTGTGAAAGAGGAGCCCACAGAAAGCAAGTGACACACACTTTTTTGTTGCTGGGAGAGCAGAGAAACAAAACCCCAGTGTCCTGCTGTAAATATCTATCAATCTACTCCCCGAAGCCTGACTTGAGAGAAGGAGGAGCATGGCACTAGACTGGGGCACAGGTCTCATTCACACAACACTTTTCTTCCCCTTTGAAAATTACCACTTGTCCCCTTACTCTGTGTTTGTCTTGTCCTGTAGCAGCACATTCACACAGCTGCTAATTTCCTGAATTTCAATAGCCTCACCTTTTGTACTGGTTTGCAGAGAACAAGGCATCGTGAGGGAGCAGAAGAAATGGCAAGTATTTCACTAGGGTTGCCATATATGCAAATTTTTCGAGGACACGAGAAATACAGGTTGTAGGGCTGCATTGGTGCCATTGCAGCCCTGCAACCTGTATTTCTTATAAGTGTCCTCTAAAATGTGCATATAAGGCAACCCTAATTTCACACAACACGGAATGTGGATATCTGCCACTAACCACTCTAGGTATTTTTAAAAATGGCGGCGCTAGGCACTGCCACACTTTGATCCTGCCTGGGGTGAGGGTTCTCACCCCGGGCAGGATCTGGGCCTGCTGCCAAGCAGACATGCCGGTGGCCAGAGCTGGGGCAGGGAGAGGGCAGGGGCACAGTCCTGCCTCCCGTGCTGCTGAGCACGGCCCCGCCTCCTCCCTGATGGGTGGGTGCAACGGCCTATGAGACCGCTGCGCCCTCCTGGAAAAGCTCTGGCCACTGGCTGGAGTTAGGTAGAGCAGGCCATCATACGTGATGGCCCGGTCTACCCTGGTCCAGGGATAGCTTCCTCAGACCATGGCAGGGCTTACTCCGGGTTGTGCGTTTGCAGAGAGCCCACTGCACAACCTGCAGTTAATCCCACCACGGTCCGGGGAAAACTCTACTCCCACCCGCAGTAGCATCTGGCAGGTGGGAGCACACGTGACACCACCATGGGTGGCTATGCTGGAGTAAAGTGTGACCACCAGTGGCAGCATCTCATGTAAAAATAACCTCTGAAAACATTGTGGGGATGAGCCCACAGAAGAGCTGGTTCAATTCACAGTCTTAATGCAAACTTCCAGGCAAGTAATTTAGGCGTCAATCCTAATTAATCATCTGGACTACATAAGCATACGTTTCTCTAGATTGGGGCCTTAGTCTCTCTGTGCTTGTTGTGAAATGGAGAGGACAATATAATATTTCCTTAACTCTCAGGGATGTTGTGAGGATGAATATAATTAGCGAAGTTTCACTCACATGTATTAAAATTCAGTCAAACAATGCACCTTCCCCATGTGACCACTCACAGCCAATCACCTTTTATTACATTACTGACTACTGAATGAATATCAAATTTTCAAATATTGAATTATTAACTATTGGATAAAAAACATCTGAAAGTCTCCACAACCTCTTTGCAATGGTGGATTTTGAAATCAGCAAGTGGGATGTAAATTTTAAAAATGTGAATTCCTAAAATTTGACAAATACTCTAATTGCTCTGAATATTCATTTGAGTCCTAAAAGTGAGTTATGCCCGACTGCCTTACAGTTGACTCTTCATTGTCTGCTTCTTTGTAGGCACCACAGTAAAGGTGCCCATGTGCACAAAGCTGCATATGCAACTGAGCATGGCAGTGAGCTTTTCTATGTGCATCCATTTGCATACTCAATTCCCATTCCCACGTATGGTTCCTTGATTCTGTGCCAACGTGTCTCTTTGCTCTTGGGGGTACATATTTCGCAGGTGCAGCTCAGACGGCTCTTTTGCAAATATAGCCTTTGACGTTTCCTGTTCTGATCCTCTAACAGTTCACTTTGCCTCAAAATGTCTATAACATCAGTGGTGTCACTAGAGCTGCAGCGAGTAGCACATTTGCTACCTATGGGTAATACCTGCATTTTGGGGACACCCCAAGCAGGCACCCGATAGGGTACCTGGCCCAAAAATGCAGGTATTACTAGGGCATCCTGGGATGCCCTGGAATACTCCCTGGGCTAACTCATCTCACCGCCAGGCTGCTCCTCCTCCGGTCCGGTAGTTACTTGCTGCTCACTGCTCCTTCCCAGCTCGGCTTTTTCTGAGTGAACATGGCCGGAGGTCTCTTCCCACCAGCGTACACCCCCTCCCTTAATGGGTCCCCCAGTACCCATGCGCACCCCTGATATGAATCCTCGGAAACGGGAAACCCATTAAGGGGTGCACACAGATGGGAAGAGGCCTCCTTGCTCCACCCCCCACTCAGATAAAGCCGAGTGGGAAGTCCCCAACTCAGCTGACCAGCACATGGGCTGCGGAGGAGCAGGGAGCAGCAAGCAGCTACTGAACCAGAGGAGTGGCAGCCAGGCGGTGAGGACAGTCAGTCTGTGGTGCTGGGGAGCCTGTTGCGTCACGTTTGGGTACCTATTAGTGCCCAAATGTAACCAGGGTAAGTTGGGCACCCCAGATTCGACAGTGTCACATATGCCTTAGACGTTTCAGGCTAGAAATTGTTTCAGACACTTCTGATCTGAGATAAAGTCAATGTAATATTGCTGCTGTGTACAGTGATTTATCCAAAAAGAGACAAACAATAGGTATATTGTTTCCTAGCTGCTTGGTTGTTCATTATCTGTTCCATCTCCCCTGATCTAGGAGAAACAGCAGCTCTATGAACTGGCTGTGTCAGACTTCAAATCAGTACAACAGGCCAGGCCTCCTGCAAACTTCACAGCAAGAATCAATTGCCACTTGTCAGCAGGAAGAGATTCTGAAATATTTTTTCTGCCTTTGGATCCTTTGTGAGGTGACACCACATACAGTTCCACGTGGGTAGAAAGTATGGGTGACAATAAATGTGCAGCCAGCACACCAGCTACACACTCCAGGTGGCAGGCGGGGGAGAGCGGCCCTGGCAGGGTCAGGATGGAGCACAAAATAAGTGTGCACTTTACCGGGCCGGCTGGTGAGTGCTCCCTTGCCCCACCCCCGGAAGGGGAACAGAACAAACATGTGGCCCTGCCCCAGCACGCCCCCAGTATTCCTCCCCTCGCCATGGCGTGCAGCCATGGCAGCCCTTGATCCCCAGCAGGGATGGGGCCAAAAATAATAAATAATAATTATAATTTGTATATATCGCCCCTTGCCATGGCACTTGGAATACTTCGTACAGCCCTTGGCCGGGGCTGTAGGCCTGGGCTCATCCAGGGGATCAGTTCTGGGCCAGGGCAGCAACAGGTCCAACCTGGTGGCCTGGAAATAGATGTTCTGGTGAGTCTCTGGCCCAGGTAGGCCATAGCAGGCCCTTGTTGCATCTGTTATCACCCCATGGCTCTGATCAGGGCTGTGCACATGGTCAAATATTTGTCTTTGTATCTGTATTTGTGTTTTAGTATTCGTGTTTATCTGTAGTTTTAACCACGTTCATTGCATTTTCCCAATTGCCACGCCACCAATGAGGAAAACACAATGAACATGGATCCCTGCGTATGCATTATTTTGGCAGAGAAGTGCAGTGAGGCTCTACCACTTTGACAGGCCTATAAGAAAAGGAAAATGTGGTTAATAAGTCTGCTTCCAATTTAAAAGTGAGAACACTGGTTGAGGGAGGGTGGAGAATGCAGCTGGTTTGGTGGGGAGGTCATTAGCTTGGGGAGGTAGGAATGAGACATGTATCTGGCTTAGAGGGAGTTGCTGGTTTAGGGAAAAGGGAATGGGAAATTGCTGGGTTGGGGAGGAGGAATGGGACATGTGGCTGGCTGAGGGATGTCACTTGTTGGTGTAGGAGATTGATTGCTGGTTTGGGGATTCACCTTTTCTCCTTGGCTTAGCTGTTCTCCACTGGGCTGGGGCTGGCGGCAGTGCTGGACACTTAGGTTTTGAGACAACACTGGCCCTTGCAAGTGGGAAGGACTCACTACAGGCTCCACAAGCACGTGGGTAAGTTGAGAGTCAGAGAGCAGTCCAGCTCCGACCTGGATATGTGCTGCTGTTTTCAGGGCTCACTTTGAGACCTCAGATACCACATTAAATATGGACCCTGAAAAGGTCTTTTTTGTGTTTGTGTTTTATTTAAAGCCCAAATGCACAGCCATAGCTCTGATCTTTCACGCCTACTCTTTGTGGAGATTGTAATTAGAATTCCACTTCAGATCAAAAAACCAGGAGAGGTGAGCCCAGCCCTTTCAGAGGTGTAGAGCAGACAGTATACCCACAGAGCATTTACACAGGGAAAATTTAAACAAATGTGAAACATTACATTCAGGGGAAGCGTTTCTCCCAGTCCCATCTATGTGCAAGGGATGAAGAGACATGAAGCATAGGTGACTGGAGGGTAATCTTAGAGGGCCAGGATTTCCCTGTCCTTGTGCAGGGGGACCAAGGGGAAGGACAAAGGGGGAGAATAAGGGCCAGGCAAGACCAAAATCTTTGTTATAGAAGCAACACAAGGACTACTGTCCTCTTACTCTCTTGGGGAAGCACAGGACCCAAATGGGGCAAGGATAGGTGGGAAAGATTCTGACTATATCTCTGGCCCTACTTTTACACCAGCTGGCTACATGGTCAGGGCAGTAAGATACAGTCTATGAAATGTCTCTTAGAAGGCCTGTGTATGCGGACTCTAGGCTCAAACCAGCACTCCTGGGGCCCTTAGCATAATGACTAGTGCCTCAGTGCCACTGAGGCATTTAAGCCAGGGCCCAGGGCTAGCACTAATGGCCTTCCCCAGTGCTGGACATGCCACACCCCTCAGTCTTTAGGGATGGGCAAACAGAATGCCGTTCGGACATTTGATCGTTTGGTTCGAAACCCGAGTTCGAGTTCGGCTGTTCGGTTCGGCAGAGTTCGGTTCAACTGAATTTGGCCGAACATTCAAAAAAGTGCTATCGGTACCAAAACCGAAATTTTTTCGGTATCAGTATTATTTGGCCCTGAAACCACCCCGGGTGTCCACCCCTGGTGTCAGGAAGTCTGCTCCTCAGCTGCCTGCCCATTCCAGTCACATTTTCCCCACCCAAAGTCATGTTTTTCCCGTCCTCGAACTCATCCGAACTTTTCCGAACCGTTCAGAAGTTCAAGCGTTTGGTTCAGAAATTCGGTTCAGTTGTCGGAACAGGCCGAGTTTGTGCCGAACTCCGAACTTCCAAACCGCGTTCGCATATCCCTGTCAGTCTTGCTCCACACCCTCAGCTTCCTGGTTGGCTGACGGCCTCTATATAAAACCAGCCAGTAGCCACAGGAAGTAATTAGTCTACATTCTGTCTTCCCTTCCTGATGTGTTTCTGCTTACACTCCTGAATTTGCCTTGGAGCTTGCTTGGTGTGTGCCTCAGAGAGGGGCTGGCGTCTGCTAAGATGCTTGCACTGTAGCTGCCGTGTGGAGCCTATGTGACTGCCTGCTGGCGTTTGCTACAATGCTCGCTTCCCAGTTGTTCAGAAACCTTGGTATGTGGTGTCTAGCATGACTGCTCTGCTGCAGGCCCATGAGCTTGCTCTTTTGCTGGCTGTCCTGATCTGTGTCTGTCCTGCCTCATCTGTCCTACCCCTTGGATGCTGATTCCTGCCATGACCCTTGGACCCTGCACCGACTCACCTGGACCCAAGACTCTGGACCTGATCCTGAAGCTATTCTCTGTGCCCCAGTCTTGGTGCCTGACAGACTGAAATCTTTATGTACCTAGCAGCTCAAGACAGCACAGTGTCCGTGGGTCCTCTCTGGGCTGGTGCAGCTCTGCATAGGCACAGTTACAGATGAGACAGACTCGAACTCAGTCTTTTAATCATCTCCAATAAGGATGATTCTTCCTAGCAGCGATGTCCACTTTCCTTAGGATTCACACACCACCCTCCACATCCCACTGAAAGCTTGTGTGATTGGGGATGGAGGGTTGAGTCAGGGAAGAGTTTGGGCTAGTTTCCCCATATTATTTAAATCAGAGGCTCCCAAACTTTTCAGGCTTTCAACACCTTTTTAATCTCCTGAATTATAATGTAACATCCTGATAACGGAACACCAAATGGTGGAATGCTGCCCTCCACCCCTGTGCCTAGCCCAACGCCCTGCCCTGCCTTCTCTCATCCAGGCGTGACTCCTCTTCTGGTTCTCTCCTCCCTCACTTCCACCATGGACAGGGATGTGCTTCTGTTTCTTTGCTGATTGATTGCAGAAATGCCCTCCCCTTATCTACACTGCAAGTCTCAAGTGAGGGAGGCCTGTATCGTGTTGCAAAGCTCTGGTGTCAGAGTAGCAATATACTCAGGTGTTATTGTGACAGTTTAGGTTAAATTTCCCAAAGTTTTCCTGCCTGATCTTGCTGCTCTGTCCTTGCTGGCAAGAGAGAATCACTGATCTCAGATCTTTCCCCAACTTCTCCTCACACATTTGTGTGTCTGTCCTCATTCAATTTCCTTTCTCCTTCCCTTGTGCCTCAGGATAATTAATTAGGACAACTTCTAAACCTCAGAGTCTCTTCCTGTCCTCAATAGTGTAAGTCATCAAATTAGTAAGTACAGAGGCCCAGCTTGGGCTAAATGTTTATTTTTAATCTCCAGAGGTTTCTGTCCAGAGTGTAACCCTCACTCGTAATTAATTGTGTTAATGAAACACTCTCTCTCTCTCTCTCTCTCTCTCTCTCTCTCTCTCTCTCTCTCCACTACCTAGTTTTCACCAATGTTTTTCTAAGGGTCTGTTCAGAGGGAGAGAAGACAATGGCAGTTATGCCAGCAGTCGAGCATAATTTCTTATAAGGAGAAGCACACCATGTACTTCACCACAGACCCCCTGCCATTTTCCACCTGAATAACACATAACACTGAAACCTTTATGCACCCAGCAGCTGACTAAATCATGACCACTTGGGCTCATCAAGACCTCCTTGAACTTTGGGTGAAACAAACCCCACAGATGTTCAGCTGAGTATATAAGTGAAATTTTTATGTGACAGTTATGTTCCGCCCATGTAAGAGCTAGATCAGAGCTTAGCTCTTTTGAAAACTTGGTCCCCTCTGGTTTTGCCCATGAAGTGCTAATAGGGCTTAACTTTGTGCTGGGGGGGTCAGCCCTGGTACCTCTTCCAAATTAAGCCCTGAGTGCAAATGTACCATACCCTGCTTTGCCCCCGCCAAGACTCAGACCCAGGGGTGGGCTGGGCAGAGAGAGGGAGTAACTGACCCTGGACCATTTCATCTGACCTCGCTCTTCCAATCTGCAGGTAAAGGCAACAGTGGTGATCAGAGCCAAGCATAGAAGCCAAAGAGGCAGCATGGGTAATGCTGCCATGCAGCAGGGTCAGTCACTCCTGTGTTTAGTCTTCTCAATCCTCCCTCCAGGCCTCAATAGGGCCACAATACCCCGCTCTCCCCAAAGGCCTGCTGCTTTTTTGAGCCACCCTGCCCCGTTCCCCTGCTCCAACCCAAGTCCCTCTGGACTAGACATAACAACTCTGCCAGGCTTGTAGGAGATGAGGGAGTAGGAAATGAGCTAAGCTCATCTCAGCTGGAAGTTCCTCTCTGCCTCCCTTATTCTCAGCGTAAAGCCAAAATGGTTCATTCATTCACTCCATGTCAATTCCACTACTACTCACTTGAATTCAATAAATTTGGCTTTCTGGCGAGCGTTGCTTTGGTCTCAACTACTTGTTAGTTTGAGGTTTTATAGAATATAGATCCATTTCCCTTACCGCAATGAACTTTGCTGACTCAAAGGAAAGTGATCTTTAACAATTCCCCAGATAGCTGTATCTTTCCTACCTAAGTGCACACAAATTGCAACCTACAACCAATTAAACAGACAGTTTCTCATTTTTCACAACAAACATAATTTGTAATTCCAAAATGTCAATAAAGTGTCCTTCGCTTTTATTTTCCATAACGTATGCAGCTCAGCTTGGTAATTCTGGAGTCAATAAAAGAAGGCAACTGGGGTGGTTAATTGAGTACCATCGAGTTACTTCATATAATGTGTTGCATATTTATTTACCCATGTAGATTGCTCTAAAAGATAATGTCATACCAAATGCCATTCCATTATTGTAATTATGCCTTCCAAAAAAGACAGCTAATTCTTTGTGCTGTCAGCTTAAAAATATGGGTCAGTGATTGGCTAGTTCCATATGTTAGGGCCAAGAGGGGAGGGTACGAGGAATTTTAGTTGAATGGAGTAAATGGTCACTGATAGCACTCCCTAGAGGAAGGGGTATGAAATTGAGCCTTTGGGTGCCTTCTGAAGAGACGAGCTGGGAGGGAATGTGCAGCCTTTGGCGCCTGGAGATTCTCCGAGAGGTAAATAATGCACAGCTTCCATCTCACGGCAAGGGTGGAAGGGCCAGTCTTTAGGGATGGGTGAACATGGTTCGGAAGTTCGGACCGAACTTGACCAGTTCGATCGACTGAACCGAGCTTCTGAACCAAATTTTTGAACCGAATTTCTGAACTCGGCTCTGTTTGACCATCCCTAAAAGATATTCCATTTAGTTCAATGTGGTTTGAATTTCCAAACCTTGTTCGGAAGTTTGGAGTTCAGACCAAACTCTAATTGTTTGGTTGACCGAACCGAACTTCCGAACTGAACCGAATTTCAGAACTGAACCGAACTGAATTTCCGAACTTGGTTCTGTTCGCCCATCCATACCAGTCTTTGCCAGCCAACAATTTTTGTAAATAAATAAATAAATAAATAAATATGCATCCGGCAGAGCAGGATTTCACGACTCTGCTGGATGTGCATGTTTACCATCAAAGACCTGCACTTCTGCCCTTCCCATTAGACACAAGCTGCACATCATTTGACTGCCAGATTTCCCAGCGGACCCAAAGGCTGCGCATTCTGTCTTGTCCAAAAGCGCCCTTTGTCCCTGCTGTTTCTCTGTAATGGCCAGGAGACCTGAAGTAGGAGAGGGGTGAGTGTAGCCCATCAAATGATGGTAGAACTCTTGCTTGTGTGTGCTGACTCAGAACCCAGGAGAAAATCTGGCTGAATCTTTGGGGACCCCTATCGCTGTGTAACGAGTCCATACAATGCTGAAATGAGTAATGAATTCTGTATTCAATAATAGTATTTGTTTTTCTGGATAGTACTCTGAATATCAAAATTAATATTTGCTTGACAACAAATATTTGCATATTCATTAATAACCATGACTGCGATCCTAAACTTCCTGCGCACGGGATCCATGCAGGTCGTGTGCGGCTTGCGTGTGGCACAATGTGTCTGTAATGGGCGTGTACAGCACACGCGGGGCATGGGATCGGCCCCACTGTCCCTTTCCCAAGCATTATGATGTCACGATGCTCAGGATGGGTGAGGCCAGGAAGGATTCAGGGGACTTCAACATTACCCTCTTGCACCTACTCCCCAACACCCATGAATAGAGGCACCCCTCCTGGTGATTGAGGGAAGATGAGGGAAGTGGTTACTGTACCAGCTGAACATCACCACCCTATTTAATGAATTAATTTACATTTTTATGCCACCCATTTCCTTTAAGGCTCAGAGTGACTTACAATATATAAGCATATACAAAAATACACAAATAAACCCAAATATTAAAATACCCAAATAAAACCAAGTCAAAACAGATAAAATCCCCTAACCAACACCCCCCGCCCCCCAACTCTACCTTGCCTGCCAAATGCCTGCCCAGACAAGAAGGCCCGAGCTTAGATGAACCTTCAAAAAGAAGGGAGGTCCATACTTACGGGGCAGTCATCAAGAACGCCTCTCTGTGTGACCCTATTGTATGAACCTGAAGGGCAGATAGTACCTGAAAGAGTGTGCTCCTGGCTGACCTCAGAGGCTGCAATAGGGCATGAGGGGAGAGACTGTCTTTTCAATATTTGGAGCCCAAGCCATTCATGGCTTTATAGGTCAAAACCAGAACTTTGAACTGTGCCCGGAAAGCTATTGGCAGCCAGCGCAGACTCCAGAGCACCAGCATAATGTGCTTGCAGCAAACCATCCCCAACAGAAGGCGGGCTGCTACGTTCTGCACCAGCTGCAGCTTCTGAACAGCAATCAAGGGCAGCCTCCCACCAAGAATATTTAGGGATGTCTCATGATGTGAAGGGAGAATACTCATGGGGTGGCAGAGCTCTGCTGTACTCCACTGACAGCACAAGGTATTTTAGCAGCTCCTATGGAAACCTATCTAATAGTAGAGATTTTCTAAGCCCAGTGGTACAAGGTAGAGCAGCCATTTGGCTGCTCTAACTCTTTGCAGAGCCAGGACTGTGCAGGATTGTTCTTGGGACCAGGAAGATATAACCAGCTCCTTGACATTCCTCACACTCAGCAGAGCTTGAGAATCTGGACTACAACCTCCCCCTATCTATTTAACAGAAAGGAAGGTCGCTAGGAAGCTAAAGTGGGTAAAGAACTGCAAGCAATGGAATCAGATGCAGCAAGTGCAAAACAATCTCATGAGGTTGCAAACCTATTAATGGGAGCAGTGCTTTTAAGTGAAATATTCGACATGTGCCACCACTCCTTCTCCACCCTGGTGCAACCATCTCACAATCTGATATTTCCAGAGTTAGGTTGTTATTCTTTCTTCAAACTAATATTCAAATTCACTGCTGACGCACCGAAGGAGACAGGACTCAAGGAATGGGTTTAAAACGGCCGCACTCTGTATTCAAATCAAATCAGAATTAAAATTGGTGGGGGAAATCGCCTAGTGCGAGTCAGGTCCAGTACTTCAATTCTTAAACAAACAGCAACTCAGGGGTGGTTTCGATATACCCCTGATTACCACACAAATTCAAAACATCTTCCCCTCTCCGTAGCCCTTTGTCATGGGTGAGGGGGACCAAAGTCCTTCTGGACCTGAGTAAGGATGAGGGCGCCTACAGGCAGTAGACCATACGTGTCCCTACCACTCTCGCTGGACACCCCTCCCAGGGAGGCTCCCCCCATCACACACACACCCCACTTGTCATACCCTGCTTTTGCGACTGGTGTGGCCTCCCCATCTCTTAAGGAGATGACTCATACATATGCTACTTCTAACCTACTCCAACCCACAGTACTGGACCCCTGCCAGAGTGCAACAAATTGAAACAGGCACAACAACACCCTTAACTTCTAAGGGAATGAACCAATTAGCCAAATGCCCAGCACTGTGAGGAAGGGAAAAAAAATGAGAACCCTTTTTATGCCCAATTAGGTTCCCTTAAAAATTCCTTCTTGGCCCCGTATTGGTGACCAGTAGGGACCCAAAGTGCATGGGGAGGGAGGGAGGGTGCCGTTTCTTCTGGCTCCAGCCCGCAAGTGGGGCTGTGAGCCGCCGGAGCTTCAACACTGTGGGCCCCGCCCAGTCGGCTGATATCCACGTGGACCTATTCAATGTATCCTGGGCCACCGGGGTCACCTAGCAACCCTGGCGGGGTTCTAGCCTCGTCTCACCTAGCGCAGCCGTTTCCTTCTTCCTGCCTTTGGGGGCATGCAAACCCCTGAGGCGGGAATCACTCCTCGCCCGGCCCCCTCCACAGATGGGCACACCAAGGGGCCTACCACCCCCCACCCCCAGAGTGGAGGGAGGGGCGGAGACAATTGGGGCATTATTGATGTGACAGATTCTTTCCAAAACTCGAACATGAAGCCAAAGCCCAGCACATACACACACATGCAGAGTAATAAAGGCAGCACACTCCACTTTCTAAAGCTCTCTGTTATATGGATATTTCAGATATCAGAGAGTTAATACAGTCCAGAATTATATGGATTGGCAGCATACCCCCTGCAGCAGTAAGACTTTTCAATCAGCCCTCTCGTCACACACAAAGAGCAGTGTCTCTATAAAACCTAATACCTTGAAACTTTGCAAGTTTGATATTAATACATAGGCTTAGAATGAAAGCACAAGTCAGCGAAATTCAGCAGTCTGCTCTCCTAATTTGATGATGCTATTGGTACTGGAAGAAGCCAGGGCCCCTATGCTGCAAGTGTATTCAGTATTTTAGGAGTAGTGTTTGCATACAGATCGTACCACCTACAACAGGGAATTCTAAAGTATGTCCTACTCTATGGGTACCAGATTAGTAGGTGTTTTGGTTTGTACAATAGCTATCTGTCAAGCAGCATAGATTAGAGCAGACAGAAAATTACAAAATAGAGGAATGGAGAGACAAAATACCATAGAGGGGATAAAATAGTAGAGACTGATTAGCTACAGAGGTACAGTCTTTAAAGGCTGGGGATGCAAGTGGAGCATCACACTTCCTTGCTAAGGGCAATGGGCCCTACACTATATGTCCTACTTGCAACACTTTGTTTAGACCAGTGCCCCACTCTCCTATGACAATGGAATTCCTGGTTTTGATGCACATCTCACGCACTATGCCAATGGCCGTCAATAGGGAAAGGTTCTTTGACTGAGGTGGAACAGTGCCAAATAGTGCAATTCCCACATAGGATTGAAACATTTCCAGATTTGGCCTGGAAACGGCAGTTTTAAAAGCCGGAGTTGCCAGACCAAACCCAGTAGCTTGGTAATCCTTTCCCCACCTTGCCTAGAAACACCACAGTGTGATTAAATGACCACTAGGGATGGGAAAACGCGGTTCGGAAGTTTGGAGTTCGGCCCGAACTCGGCCTGTTTGGATGACCGAACTCGAACATGAACACGAGCGCGAACATACCGAACAAACCGAACACTGAACGGTGAAATGGCCGAACAGTTCGGTCAGTTCGGATCGCGTTCGGGTGAGTTCGGGTGGCAAAAAAAGGTTCACTGGAAAGTCAAACATGACAGGGAGGTGTAGTCAGTCACTGAGGAGCAGACTTCCAGGCACCAGGGGTGGAGAGGCTTGCAAGAAATGAAATTAATTATCTGCCTCCCCCCTTCCCAACACCTTCTGAGCTAGTCACTGTTCCTGAACAGCAGGCATTGAGTAGGATTTTTAGATTGCTTTAAGTTTCATTTCAGTTTTGTACTGAAATGAAACTTAAACCATAAACTGAAACCTTGTGTTATGCACTGTACAGACTCATTGAGTATGTATGTATTTCACTACAGACTCCTCTTCTGTTTGTGATTCCCCCCC
>QEPC01006395.1:501922-554297 GCA_003113815.1 Sphenodon punctatus
TGGCACTTTACAAAGTAATAAAATAGACACGGTCCCTGCCCCTAGGGCTTACAATCTGAGAGACAGGAGCTGGGGGAGAGACATAGGAAGGGGAACAGAGGGAGAGACAAGGGGTCTAACATTCATGAAGATGCGAGGTCTCAAGTGCACGTACTTGGCTTGGTTACGATGAGAAATAACAAAATTTCCCGAATGTTGGGAAACAACATTTCCCATAACAACATTTCCCGAATGGCCCAACGGCCGAACGAAACAGCCGAACAGCCTAACCGAACCGCCGAACAGAATGGCCGAACAGAACAGCCGAACCCAAACTTGGCAAACTAGCCGCACTGCCTAACCGAACTGACGAACCGAACGCAGCCGAAACGAACAGACGAAACGAACTGACGAAACGAACGCAGTCGAACCGAACGCAGTTGAACCGAACGGCCAAACCCGAACCGCGATCTGTTCGCCCATCCCTAATGACCACTGCACACTTTTCTTTTGACCATACTTAGTAGCCTCTGGACTCCATTGGGAAGTGAGAACAGTTGTTTCCCTACTGTTTCTCATCCCTCTGTAGAACAGCCCCCACCAACATGGGAATGGTCTTTAGAAAAAGTATACTGTCCAGCCCTTTGGCTCCTCAGTGGAGAAGAAAGAAGGAATGTACCCCGAATAGGCCATCTCCACCCAAAGAAGGTTAGAGGTTTCCAAATATACAATGAGACCAAATACCAGACGGCCCCAGTCATGGAATTCTGGTATGTGTTTAGGTCCCAGTTTCTAAATCTGGAGGTGTGTGAATATGGGGCTCCAGCCCCGGCCCCTGTCTAGTGCAGCCAAACGCAAAGCAGAGAAGAAGACTCTATGCACAAAGAGATGCAAAAGGTGTATTTTCCTGTCAGCAGTCCATTCCCTCCAGTACAGTACCCCTATTCCCTCCTCCAAAAGCTACTATCAGGAGTCCAAATAATTTTATTTATTTCTCAAACGAAAGGACAGATAAAGGGTAAACAGGACAACAGTGGTTTGATGGCTAAGACTACATTGTGGCTTTGTTCCCTAGAGCAATTGAATTAGATTCTGATAAGGGGCAGTGAAGGATTTTCAGTTAGCATACTGTACGGCAAGAAGAGTATCTGATCTATGGATTTCTTTACAGCTTACCAAGAACAAGGTTCTGCAGAGAGAAGATATTTTTAATGGAATAAAAAAAGAGAAAGAAATATAATTGGTATTTTAAAAGTTAATAAAAGTAGTATTGTTGCCCTTTGTGCTATGCACTGTATGGTCACTAGGGCTGAAACGAGATTTTTTTTCTTGTGAGAATCTCTGGAGATTTCATGCCAGAGACTGATATCTCACCAATATCTCTACCGCAGTATGAAATCTTGTGAAATATCTTGTAACCCGCGCCCTCCCCCAAACATGCATGCGCGCATGACCCCTGCAGCCATTCTGCACATGCGTGGCCCTTTTCCAAAAAGACCTTGTATGTTTCTCTTCTGATCTGGGTGACCATTAGGGCTGAAACTTGATCTTGATATTATCGAGAATCTCATCAGCAATTGGACTCTCAGTGATATTTTCCCAGTTGAGAAGGAGTTGAAAATTGACTGTTCTTGACACCATTCCGACGAGATTCTCGAGAAAATTTTAAAAACACTGCATGCGAAAATGGCTTCTATGGCGGTTCTGCGCATGCGTGGACCCTTTTCCACAATGGCTCCAGCAGCGTCGCTGCCATTTTGGAAAAGGGTGGCCAGTCTGCACATGTGCAGAATGACCACCCTTTTCCAAAATGACGACGATGATGCTGGAACAATTTTGGAAAAGGGCTATGCATGCAAAGAACAGCCATGACAGCCATTGTGTTCATGCGCAGTGGTTTTTTAATTTTTCAAGAATCTCATCAAGAATGGTGTTGAGAACCGCTGATTCTCGACTCATTCTTGATCAGGAAAATCTCACCAAGATCCCAATTCTTTATGAAGTCTTGAGAATATCAAGATCAAGTTTCAGCCTTAATGGTCATCCAGTTCAGAGGAGAAACATACAAAGTCTGAAACAAATCCCATGTTAGAGCAGAAACAATTTTGTCACTTTAAATTCATGAATCAGACGGATATTTTTTTACTGAAACAGATACTAAAATTTGTTGCTCTTGTGAAATTTGTCCAACTTGTTACTTGGGCACTTTCTTTTCAGTACTCAGTGTTGTTTAGCATGTTGTTTCTTTGTCTCTTTAATATATCAGGTGACATGGGCTAGTCAATCAAGGATTTATTGATTTCAGCAGGAACCACCAATCAATGAATGAACAATGAAGGGCCAAGCAACAAACTTATGGTTTTAGAAAACAAACATTTCAAGCCCAGACAATTAATCTGATTTAAATCTGACCATTTGAATATGGTAAATTTGCCAAATTCAAATTTATCATGGAATATTTTGCTTCAGTCATTATCCCAATGGAAAGACCCCTATAGTAAGAATGGGACAGTGTTTCTAAAATATTTTATGAGATTCAACTATCTCTGTCTATCAATCATGTTTTTTAAACTCATTTTTGAGAACCTTGGGATGTCTTGTCATAACTCAGAGATTTCAATTACTTCTCTATAAAGGAAAAAAATCCATCCAATTTTGCCTCTGCACTCAGGTGAGAACCCCTTCCCCCATTTTCTGTGATTTATACTCCTTATTGGTTTATTGCCTCTCTATTGGACAATCATGATTCTGATCTACTGCTTCTGAATAAAATTAAATAAATGCTTATTGAGATAAACAGCAAAGTTTAGTCATCCAATCCTCCTGGGTATCAGTCGCTTCCCAGGGTTAAGTACTTACAGTAGACATCATGCATATTCACACGGCATAGAAAAGGGCTGTTTTTACATGGCGCTGCCAGGTGGGGTGTGCGAGGGAACACTAGGACGTGCGCGGGGCATGCACACGGCCGCACACACATCTCCACTCACCCCCACACATGGAGCAACCTCCGTTTTCCCCAGTTGCTCCGTCCATGGGGGTGAGTGGGGGTGCGTATTAGGAGGGAACGCACATGCATCCCCACTCACTGCACGCGCGCCACATCCTTCACACGGATCATGCCCACTCATGGATACGCAGATTTCTGCATGTTCATAAGTGGGAGAGGCCCATGTAGAAAGGGCTGAGGTCTCATACTCAACATCTGTTATAGTTACAGTTTAAGTAATCCCAGAAAATCTTTCACTGTCATCCATGTGGTTCTTCAATGAGGGTTGCCAAATGCCTGAGACTGTGAGGCATCGAGTTGATTTGACTTGTGTGAGTATATAAACAAAACCCAACCACAAGCAAGAAGGAGACAGATTTTTAAAAGGCTCCCCCCATTCTGTGTACAGTCACTAACAGGAACTTTGCAAATTTAGTGCCTGATGCAAATGCCATTAAAGTCAAGGGATTCTTTCTATTGACTTCAAAGCGCTTTGAACTAGTCCCCTTCACATGTATGAATGACTGAATTGCATTCAGAAAAACCCATTTAAATCACTTCAGTGTTCTAAGTGCATTAGTGAATTATGTGTTTGCAAAGAAAGGTTGCTGCTTATTAGAAGCAGAATACTCACATGGCAAATTCTAAAGTAAAAGGTCAGGAAAAAATAAAACAAAACTCAATTGCTCTTTCTCTTAGTCTAAGCTAGCCAGGTAATGTAAATCTTAATTGTTCTGTTATTATTGTACTCAAACAAATATAAAGAATGTGCAACATAGCCAAGTTAATGTTGCAGGAAGCTCTTTACTTTTGAAATCTGCTGATGTTATAATTATGCAGTTTCTGAAAATTTAACCTTTAAATATACCTGGATCAAATAGTTCCACATATAAGGGACAAAGAAACTTAACATTTGTGTGGCAAAGTTATTAGTGTTCATTACTGGACTGTTTTAATGGCAGTTGTTAGGGGCTGCTTGGGATGGAAGCATGGAACAGCAGAACTAGTGACAACAGAGTTGGATTAATGGGCAGAGTGCAGGTCAGAGGGTCACAAATGCACTGTCATTCTTTATGGAACACTTTTTTTCATAGATGTCAGAGCATTTTGCAAAGATGGTGAGTATCCCCTATAATTCCCAGCTTGCAGAGAGGGAAATATGAAGATCCCCATGGCCATTGTGACCTCACATCAATGTAACTGGATAATGTGTGAAATGGGTGGAGCAGCAACAGTGAAAGAAAGCAGCTATTCCCACTTGGTTTTTCAAAGCTTCCCCAATATCCCCCAAATTATGACAGTTTCAGCACTGTCTTTCAGACAATTCATAAATGCCAGTGAGGAGGAGAGGACTGCCCTGCACTCCAGCACAAACTCAATGGCATGTGTCCCCTTCATGCCCCTTATCCACACACTCATTTTTACAAACTTGTGGTTAATCCCACAGTTATGCATCCCAATCTATCATAAATTAGACTCAAATTTAAACCAGTTTTCATTTAAACATTTTTTTGTTAGTACTATGCCAGTCTGTACTGCAGAAGTCTGCCTCTGATCCACGGCTCCCTTACCATTAGCTCACAACTTGAAATCCATTACAAACAATTTCCAAAATGCTTGAAACAATAACCTTCAAACTTCCTCAATGTGCAAGCACAGCTGTACAAAAGCAGCAACCCAAACAGAAATCCAAACATGAACTGCATAAGAAATTAAGGTTTTACACATCACAATCATGCGGCAGCTTGCTTTGCACAGTAATGGCAGCTACAGCTTAAGGCTTCTGGAGCTTTAGGAATATGCATCTCTTCAGACTTCATCTATTTGTGGGGCACAGAGAGGAAAATCCTGAAATTTAGGGGCATTAGTTTTAATCTCAGGTCCTGGAACAACTTCTGTGTTCTCAAAATGCAAGCTAGCCTTATTCAATGATAGGGATGGGAACATTGGTATTGGATAAATCTGAATCACCCAATTTTTTGGGAGGTCCAGGGGAGGTAGACACATAGTTTTAAATTGTATTGGTCGGAATCTGATTTTGATTAATAGGATTTAAATCTGAATTGAAGTTCGGTTGGTCAGGTCCAATACTGAAACTATACCAATTTTCAATATAATTTCTTATCCCTAATCAATGATATACTACTACTACTTATCCAATCTATAGCACTACTAGGCATACATAGCACTTTACAGTCACAGATTTTCAGAGACAGGTCCCTGCCCAGTGGGATTACAATCTAAAATGGATGCGGGAAAGGGAACACAGGGTATTTTCAAATGTGATGATGCTATGCTTTGCCACACTTTACTCTCCCCTGGAGCCAGACCCTGTGGCAGAAGCTGCCAGGAGGAACCCTGCCCTTTCCAGGTGACCTTCACTAACACTCTGGCTTCCAGGTTGACTAGGCCTGATTTCACAACCGGCCGCATGGCAGGATTTTGCAATCCCAGGGGAAGGGGCCAGCATGGCTGGAGGGGTCATTCTCTAATTGGACTAGGTACAGCCAGGTAACCTCCCAAGGACCAATCACGATTGAGGGGTAGGGGGCTTTTAAAAAGAAAAGCCACACCTCTCAAGGGAGTCTTCCATCTTGTCTTCTGTTTGCTCTGGGATACTGACCTGGTTTTGCTATGGAGCTAAGGGAATGGCTCCTGGCCTGTTTGGACTAAACTGAACCTAAGGACTGAACCCCTTTGCTGCAAGGCAAAGGCGCACCTGAAGCTGTGAGTAATTGAATGTTACATCGGAGGGACCAGTTTAGGCTAGATGCTACTAAAAAGGCCATTGTGCCTAAACTGTTCTGATCAATTGCTTTTGCTCAAGAATTCAAAGTACCTCACATGGTTGGTTAACCTGTGATGCTGGGTTTAAAATACCATTAAAGTAATATTCCTTTTTCTTGATCTAAAAGATCTCTGTCTGTGTGTGTGTGTGTGTGTGTGTGTTAGCAAATACGCCTCTGTACGCTCAGGCGGCAGAAATTGGGAACTGTTTTATACTGGCTTGCGAGCCTGGCTGTTTAAAGAAGCAGAAGAGGTCTCATTCTCCCCAGAGGGATGAGACTGGAAATCTAAGTAAATATTCTGGGTGGTGGCAGTGGAAAGAGACCAGATAATAAGTCGGTAACGGAGTGCCAGGAGGCTGGGGTGAACCCCAGTGGGCTCCGTTATGCCACAGACCCACCATCACATATGTTTGGTGGCAGCCAGACATTCACCACGCTTTAATCCGTTGCCACTTCGGACTGTGGCAGCGGTAACCACAGGCTGTGAGGTTGGAAAATTGTGGAGGAACATCCCAGAGTAAGTGTTGCTATGGTCAGGCAAAGCATGGCATGGCGTTCCGTCACAGTAGTTCGGTCAGATCTGACCCATGACCACACAGTCCCGCCTGGAAGGAGGAGGAGTGTGCAGAATGGGATTGCCGAGCAACACAACAACCCGACCGTGGCAGGAGATTTAAAGGGACCAGCCCTGGACTGACAGCTGGTGAGGGAAGTGAACGGAAACGCCACACTACCCCTCACTAAAATGCAGTAGGACCAACAGCAGCAGGAGCCGGCCCTGGCCTAGCAACAACAAGAGACTTAGCAGGCAGCAGCACTCGTTAGGGTAAGCCAGAAGCCCCAGGGAGAGGGGGGCAGCAGACAAGCCACCTGAGGCTCACAAGTGTCCCCTGTTTCCACAGACAAACGAACCCGCACCAGCTCCGGATGCCCCACAGGCTCCCACATGGGAACTGGACGCCCCCTGCCATAGGCGAGGGGAAGCCTGGGGCCACCAGGAGACCCTGGCCTTCAACCAACTCTGGGGGGGCTGGGGACATGTGGAGGGAGCTAGTCACCTCCCACCAGAACAAGTGAGTGTTTGCAAACATCACCCAGCGGTTGACTGTGGCTGGCTTTGACTAAGACATCAAGCAGTGCCAACTGAAGGCCAAGGAGCTCAGGAGGGAGTATAAGGCAATTAAAGACAACAGATCCATCCGGCCACATTCTTGTGCATGCAGGGACCCATAGTGGGGGACGGTCGGACACCGAGACCGTTGCAATCCTGACCATCTGTCCCCCTGATGAGCTCATTCAAACCAACATGGAGCCGCAGGGGGCAACAGACACAGGGTCCGATTTGAACTGTAAGCAACGCCAAAGGGGAGGGAGGGAGGAGGGAGCATGGCAACAAGGCATGGGTCAGGGAAGGGGTCACTGATAGATAATGCTGTGAGAAAGCCAACACAGCCCTGCAATGTCCCACATCAACAGGTGTCCGGGAGGGGGATGGGAGCACCCAAGAGGCCAAGAAACATTCTCTTAAGGTCCATGAAAGTAGGCAGTGGAAGGGCAACAGGGAGTGGAATGGGGGGTGGATCAGAAGTGGGTTAGTACAGGGTGGGGGATGGGGACTGTACACACTGGTCCACAGCTCGGGGGCAGGGGGGCTGCACATACTGGCCCAGAACCCTAATGCCTACAATCCCTCACACACAGGAGACCAACAGCCCCAGGGAGATGTGCCTCAGCCCAGAGACGTTCTCCCTCCTGATGCAGGTAGATGATGGGAATGCAATTGAAAGAAGGCTGTAGCGAGGTGGGAATAGATGTGGGGCCAGCTGGGTGAGGTGGGGGGGAAAGACAGAGGCCCCATCCCACACTCCTTGTGGCACCAGCCACAGCAACCAAGAGGGCCGGAATGGCATGCACCATACACAGGCCACCGAAGGCAAGAGGGCACGAATCCTATGGCTAGGCAGACGCTCAGAAAAGAGGACAATATCACAGTGCAATGGACAATGGGAAAGCAGGCCCATACCGATAGAATGAGGTATCCTCCCACCGCGCCCCCGGAGCCCAGGAATGTCCCCATACTGTGAGGATGCCCTGCCTGACAGAATATCATGTCTCTTAGCCCACAGATCAGCAGCCCCAAGAGGCAGAGGGCCCAGCGGAACCAGTACCAGGTGCCCAGCAAATGCGGGAGCACCGTGCCAGGGTGTGGCAGCACAGGGAGAACCTTGCTGAGGACGTCCTATGGATAGGGACACGACAGGGAGATGAGATCAGGAATACCATCCTGCAAACGGAGGTGTTACAGAAGTGGTCCATGCTGCAGGTTGCTGCCCACCAGTGCAACCTGCTAGCAGAAATTAGAGTGGACCACATCCTGGAGAGGTGGATTGGAACTGGCTAGTGACTACCGGTGGTAAATGGGGGAGTTCCAGAAAGCTGTGGAGAGGGAGGGCCAACTCAACTGTGAGCTCATACAAGAGTCCCTTAACATCGGACGGGCCCTCCTGATCCATGCTGGTGCTGCGAGCTCCTCCATAAATGCTGCAGGACCATCAGGTTCCAGTCTCGCACCTCTGTATGTGGCACGCCCTGTTGCCCCACCTGATCCTATCTCCCTGGCACCACCACTGCAGGCCCAGAGCCTACGGAGTCACCTCCCTGCGCAAGGCACACACACCCCCACCGCGGCTGCACCCTCCACCAGCCAACTAGGCAACTACGGGCTAGCCCTGCCACCCACACCTGCCCCATCAGGGAGCCAGCAGGAGGGAGGATCAGAACAACAGGGGCCTGAGGCACAGAATTCCTCATCCTTGCTGCCACCAATACCCCAGAAAAGGGGGCGGCCCAAGAAATCGGAGGGGGGCCGGGGCAAAATAAACTTTTGTAAATATATGTAAATTAAAAAAATTAAATAGATGTTTGGCATTCTTGCCATCATTCCCTGATAGCAGACAGGACGGTACCAAGAGGCCAGTCACCGGCTAAAAAGCTATGCCAGGCAGGCATTCCTGTTCCCTAATGGTCGCACCCAAGTGCAGTGGCAAACTCCATTCCGGGAGGTTGTCCCGTGGTGTCCTGTTATGGCCATTAACGGGCCAGCACAGGTACAGCGTGTCTGCCCGTGGCAGGGCCAGTGCCCCAACCCACCATGGGTCTCCCGAGCAGCCATGCTACCAGTCAGATGTGCCATTGCTGTTGTTGACCTACAGGACGGCTGACCCATCCCTCCTATGTGTCCCAAGTGATTTGCCATGCACTCCATGAGAGGGACCACATGCTAGGTCCTTCCCACCCTACCCAGTGTTCTGGGGCAGCACTCAGTGGTTCCATGGCACTCTGCACCACTGTGCCCAAGGTGTTTGAGGAACAGCCAGTGCCCAACCTCCCACACCCCTCAACATGCCTGTTGGGAGCTCCCCACTGTTCCCAAGGACTACACATGAAACCTCCTCACTTAGCCCCACTTGGCAGTCCTCCTCATCCTCCCTCCCCCCTGACACCACCACCTACTTGGTAGGGGCTGGGGGCAGTGGCGGCGGTGGAGCAGGCGGCAGGGCCGGATCGGGCCCCAACACTAACTGTGAGTGCTTGGCCCCAGGGTTCCTATCTCCCCCTCCCCCGGTTGGAGGAGGGGGCAGGGCCAACACTTGGGAGGGGACTTCTGGCCCAAGAAGGGCCAAAGGCAGCTGGCAGCCTGGCTGTGCTGGCAGGAACACACCACAGGCAGCGCGCCTAAGAGCTGCACCCAAGGGCCCTTGGGCCCAAGGGCCCTTGACGGGGTCAGGGGCGGGGGTGGGAAATTGTGTTCGAGAGGGAGGGGGGTGCATTGGAAACTATGAGGGATATTGTGTTACTTAAAGGTGGGAAGATATGGGTTGGGGAGGAAGGGGGAAATGTTGAGGTGGATGGGCAAAGGGTGGGGTTGATGTTTGGAATACCCCTTGGTGGCAGAGGGGGGCTGGGAATAGGGGGTGGTGGGGCCTTCTCCCTCAGTGAGAGGTGGGGTGGGAGCTGGGAGGCCCAGGGGGGTGGAAATGGACCCTCTGGTGGCAGAGGAGGGTTGGGTGATGGGGAGGGGGGTAGGTTGTGGGGGCAGGCTATACCTCCCAATGAGACGGGGAGGTGTAGCCCAAACGGTGGGGAGGAGGGTCTCCTTGTGAGAGGGGGAGCCCCAGGGGATAGGGGGGAGGGTTGGGAGTGATTTGTTGGGAGGGGGGAGCAGGGGAGGGGGTCAGGGTTCTCCCTCACACCCTGGGCAGGATAGCCATGGAGGGGGGGCTGGAGGGTTATCCAGGGGGAGGGTAGGTGCAGTTATTGGAGTTGTGACAGGCCAGGGGACGTATGGTCTCAGGAGGAGGGTCAGGAGAGTGGGGAGGTAGGATAGGTGTTTAGTGCCTGTCCCACTTATCCCTCCCCCAGCAGATGAGCGGGTGTAGCTTGGTCAGGAGGCCGTCGGTCTGGTTCTGGTGCTGTTGAATGCGAGATCGGTGGTAAATAAGGCACCAATGGTCCAGGAGGTAATCCTGGACCATGCTGCCGATCTCGCATGTATCATGGAGAACTGGCTGGACCATGAATCAGGGCCAATTCTGGCTGATCTTGTTCCGGTCGGGTACTCCGTGCAGCACCAACCGCGGTTGGAAGAACGGGGTGTGTGTGTGTAGCTGTGATTTTTAAAGAGGGGTGGTCTGCGAGGAGGTATCCAGTATGATCCATGGTAGGCACTGAAGGTCTCCATCTTGTGTTTGATTTGGCAGGGGACAGTTTGGGAGTGCTGCTGGTAAACTGTGCACCCACCAGTACGGCAGCCTCCCTGCGTGCTCTGGCAGAGGCCGTGTTGGAGGTGGTGTTGCGGTCCCCCAAGACGATAGTCTTGGGGGACTTCATCATCACACCGATGCGGTTCTCGGAGGAGCTGAGCATGAGTTCATGGCCACCATGGCAACCATGGGCCTGTCCCAGAGGGTCATCAGCCCAACACATCTTGGGGGACACACCTTGGACCTCATGTTTTACACTGGCCTTGAGGCGGGTGCTCCATTAATGGGGGAGGTATCAGCAGTGCCCTTGTCATGGATGGATCATTACCTCCTGCAGACCTCCCTTCTAGCGCATGTCTGCCCCCGGAAGGGTGCGGAACCTATTAGGATGGTCCGCCCCCAGAGGCTGTTGGACCCAGTGCGGTTCCTAGGCACTCTGNCGGAAGGGTGCGGAACCTATTAGGATGGTCCGCCCCCAGAGGCTGTTGGACCCAGTGCGGTTCCTAGGCACTCTGGGGGAATTACCCTCTGACCTTGACGATCATCTCATCAATGACCTCGTCAAGCTATGGAACACCTTGCTGACAGAAGTCATCGATCGGAAGGCTCCCAGGCGTCCGTTGCCCAGGCGGAGGCTCCGCAGGCCTCCTTGGTTTACTGAGGAACTGCGGGAGCTGAAGCAGGAGGGGCAGCGGTTGGAGCAACGGTGGCCTCGTTCTCGGGCTGAAGCCGACAGATTGCAGCATAGAGCTAGTTTACGAGCCTATGCCATGGCTATGCGGGCGGCAAAGAGGGAATCCTTTGCTACCCTCATAGCATCCGCAAATTCCCGTCCAGTGGAGCTGTTCTGGGTTGTATGGAGGCTGGTCAGTCCAGTTTCCCTCAACCCTGGAGCTGAGTCATCATCTGCTCGCTGTGACCTTTTTGCGGATTACTTTGCGGAGAAAATTGCTCGTATTCACCAAGACCTTGATGCCGCTCTTAATACAATGGAGGCAGTAGAGGTGGTAGAAACCCTGCCTTGTCTGATTTTGTGGGATCAGTTTCAGTTGGTGACACCCCCTGATGTGGTGAGGGTGCTGGGGGCTGTTCGAGCCACCTCTTGTGAATTAGATCCGTGCCCGTCCTGGCTGAGTAAGACCTGCCGGGACACAATGGGGCCATTGCTGGCTGGGGAGGTCAATGCCTCCCTGTGGGTGGGCAAAGTGCTGGCCTGTCTCAAAGAGGCAGTGGTACGACCTCTGCTCAAGAAATCATCGCTTGTCATTGACTCCCCTGCCAGATATCGGCCTGTCTCTAACCTTCCCTTTTTAAGGAAGGTTATTGAACGGGTAGTGGCTCAGCAGCTCCAAGGGCACCTTGACCGTACCGGTTATCTGGATCCCTCATAGTCTGGCTTTCATCCAGGGCATGGCACTGAGACAGCATTAATGGCTTTGGTCGTGTCAGAGGGCGGCCCTAGGGACCATGCGTACACCATACACCACACGCTACCTTGCGCCTGGGAATACGGCTGGTATACTCCCGGGGTGGAGAAATGCCCGTCAGGATAGTAGTTGGGCCACTGCCCGTGACACAAGGTCTGAGCTAGGCCCCTATCATCATAGGGCGCCGAGATTGTAGGCAAAGCAAGGCNGTTTCCTCTCCTGTTCAAAGTGTACATGCAGCCACTCGGCAAGGTGATCAGGGGGTACGGGGTGAGATGTCATCAATATGCGGATGATACCCAACTGTACCTCTCATTTTCAACCGACCCAGGTCCAGCTGTCTTGATGTTTACCTGGTGTTTGACAGCTGTGGGGGACTGTATGAGGGCTAATCGACTGCGACTGAATCCTGACAAGACGGAGGTGATGTTAGTGGGTAAGTCAGTGGAGATGGTGACCCCCTCGACTGAGGGGGTTTGCCCTCCACTGACTTACCAGGTATGGAACCTGGGGCTGCTCCTCAATGTGCAGCTCTGCCTGGATGTCCAGGTGGAGGCTGTGGCAAGGAGTGTCTTCTGCCAGTTACACCTGGTGTGGCGGCTTTGGCCGCTGGTTTCGGTTTTGGATCTGGCCATGATCATCCATGCTTTTATCACTTCTCGGTTAGACTACTGTAATGCACTCTACGTGGGGCTACCTATGGTGATGGCTTGGAAGCTGCAGCTGGTGCAGAATGCGGCGGCCCAGCTCCTGATGGGGTTGGGATGTCGAGAGCACATTACACTAGTGCTCTGACCTCTGCACTGGCTGCCGATAATCTTCTGGGTCCGATTCAAAGTGTTGGTTTTGACCTAAAAAGCCTTACACGGTCTGGGCCTGTTTGTGAGATTGCCTCACTCCTCGGGTTCTGGACTGGGCCCTGCGGTCATCTGGGGGCGCCCTGTTGGAGGTCCCTCAGGTTTCTCGGAGGGGGGCCACACAAGACAGGGCGTTCTCGGTGGTCGCACTGCGCCTTTGGAACTCCCTCCTGGTAGGGGCCCGTCTGGCCCCTGACCTCCCGAGTTTCCATAGGAAGTGTAAGACCTGGATGTTCCACCAGGTGTTTAGCGAGGGAGAAGGGTGAGGGTGGGGGGTGGTATGGGGTTTTTTTGTCTCCTCATTTTTATCATTGTTTTTAGTATTTAATGTTTTATATATTTTATTGTATTTTTATTGATGATTTTGTTAGCCACCCTGGGCTGCCAGTGGCAGGAGGGGCAGGGTAAAAATGTTTCAAATAAATAAATAAATAAATGATGCCTTACCAGGGGTTGCATGGTTCCCAGTATCTCCCCGATCAACATAGATGGAGGTAGAGACAGTGATCATTTAAAGATGTTAGTATTTATTGTTGCAACTCCACAATCATGTATGGAGATGCCAAGCGGTCTGGGGAACGCCCATCCACTATGCTGGGTTGATTGGCCATGAGGGATCTGTGAGGTTAGGGATTTATTTATTTAAAATTCTTATACCTCGCCCTCTCCGACTACAGGCAGCTCGCGGAGGCTTACAACAAATAAAAACAAAATAATAATAATAATAAAATTAAAATATAACATAACATAAAATTTACCCATCATCCCATTCCATTTCACCCCTCACCTCCCATTAGGATGGTCCTGCAGCTAGTTTTGCACATTGTCCTTTTGTGCCAAATGCATGCACATTGATGCCCTGATCCTTTTGCATAGCAGTACTCCTGGGGATTGTCGTCCAGCCTATACAGGAGCACGGGCCCTGGGGGGCGAATGGGCATGGGGTAATCCAAGGCAGCACCATCTGTCTCACATACGTTGTGGAGCACACAAGCTGCTCCTAACATCATCTCTACCTTGAAGTCCAGACAGCCAGCAAGGGATCTGTAACACTGCTTGAAAGCCCTGAATGCCCACTCAACCACCATTCAGGCAGTGCTGAGGTGGGTGTTGTAGACACCTCGGCTAGGGTGCAGGGTGCCAGATACATCTTCATGAGCCAGCGGAGAAGGGGGTAGGCAGGGTCCCCAATGATGACCGGCGGTATGGCGACCCCTTCGATGAGGGTCATGGTGGAATCACCGATGTCCAACCAGTACATTCAAGCAAATTGTGCGGGTATCATGACTACAGCCTGAGTGGCCAGTGAACACATCAGTGAAGCAGCCCCTGTCATCCACTACCGCCCGGAGTTGCAGGGAATGGTAGCCATAGTGGTTGATGTACTCTGCAGCAGCATCATGAGGGGGAAGCAGGATGGCTATGTGCATTCCACTGATGGCCCTGATACAGTTAGGGAAGCTGTCTTCCCGGAAGCCCACCATTACCCAGTCCTGATCCACGAACTGGAACACACGATTGAGGAGGATGGCTTCTACTGCCTTGCAGAACTCCAGGATGATGGTGGCCACTGTGCTGATCCCAATGCTGAAGTGCTGGGCAACAGAAAGGCATGAGTCAGGGGTTGCCAGGGCCCATATCACTATGGCCACTTGCTGGACCACAAGGATGGGTGACCGTATCAGAGTGGTGTGTCTCTCAAGCCATGGCCAAAGGCAGCCCGCTATCCTCAAGATGAGTCATCTCTCCATCCTAAAGTTGGCTTGCCATGCAGCATCATTCCACGTGTTGAGCACCCTCACCCACCACTGAGCTGCCCTGGGTACGATGCAGAGGTAGTTTTGGATGGGCATGGCAAAGTAGATGCCACTGGTAGCAGCTGCGATGCGCCATGTCTGGCTCCAGATGAACCTCCTCAGCTGGCCGTTGTTCCGGCACCTGACTGAGATGATCCTCATCAGGTTCCGCAGCTGCCCATATGTTTGGTGACCCGTCGTCCGGTGCTGGCGCCTTCAGGCTTCTCTAAAGCAAGAGGCCTGTAGGTGCTTGCAAGATCAACTGGTATTGCCGATACCACTCTGCAATGCAGTTCAGGAGGCGATGACAGGCATCAACCTGTCCCGCATCCATGGTGTGGTTGACGGCAAAGAGCAGACAAACTAACTCGACCACCATGCTGCTCTGAGGCAAACCAGTGCTGGATTGCTCATGCTGTGTGTCTGACCATATAGTCTCATGTTCTTGTGCACATCTGTGCTGCTGATTGTTATTCCATTGATCATAGTGGGCCTTTATGTTCAGAAGAGGTGCTGGCCATTTCCATGGGTGGGATGGTCCTCCTCCCCCGGCATGTGGGGGGGGGTGGCATGGTGCGTGCCGTGAACTTCCATGGTGTGGTGCATTTGCAGGCATATGTTTCCCTTTTGCATTGATTATGGGTTCTGCCCATGAGTGTGTGACCGGCACGGCCTGAGGCCTTGCCTGGGGCAGGTGTCAATCCCTCCCCTTATCTGTCCTCTCTGTGTTGTGGGTTCACATGCCCCCCCTGTTCAGATTGCAAACCTGGGTCACTGTTGCCTCCTCAAGCATCCTGTCCCCCCGCCTTGGTTTTCCCTTCTCCCTCCTTGGTACTGCCTGTGGTGTCTGCATGCCACTGTTATCATGTGACCTTGGAGCTGAGAGGGGAGTCACAGGGTATTTTCAGATGTTACCAGATCACAGTCAACCACAGTGAACCACGGTCAATCCCACAGCGGGGCCAAAGCACCCTGAATGTCTGTTTCGCGGGCACCAGATGTTCACCACAGTCAGTCCCCACCAGGAGTCAAAAATAACCATGCTTCCAGAGCTCCAGCCCGGACCATCTCCAAAAGCGTGGTCAAAGTGATTCCCACCGGGAAACAAAAAAAAATAACGACTGAACGGCAACCACCGGCCGGAATCAAGCAACATGATTCCCAGCTGGGGACAAAGCATGCAGTGTCGCTCCCAGGCAATGAGCAACAACACAGGCTGAGGCGGGAGATTTAAAGGGCACACAGCAGCAGGGGGACGTGGCAGGATGGAGCGAGGTGGAAGAGAGAGGGGAGTGGAGGGTGAGAGAGCAAGGCGGGAGGAGGAAGGAGGAGGTGGAGGTGGAGGAGGTGCAGGCGGAGGATGTGGTGATCGTGCTGCACATGGAGGCAGTGGAGGGACAGCAGCAGCAGCAGCAGCAGCAGCAGCAGCAGCAGGGATGAGCCACCCCAGCGCCTTCTGGGTGCTTTGACCATGGCCCAGGATCGGCGTAACGTCTGTTGCGCTGCCCTGGGCCATGATCTGCAGGTCCGATTCCCTGCCGTGGTCCCACTCCTGTCACATCTGTTTGGGGCCTCTCTTGCCCACGGGGGGTGGTTAGCCGGTTTGCCACCACTGGGAATCCACTGTGGTGAATTGGGCGCCTGTAACGTTTGAATCCACCCACAGACTGGTTTCTTTTCCCGTCTCTAGGGCTCGTTACCTGTCCCCTTCCTTGATGGTTCAGGCCATGTCTGGGGCTCCTGTCCCTTCCCTTCCATGCCTCCTGGCCAGGGAATGTCTGCCTCCCAGGATTGAAGTGTGGGGATGACCATGCCTCTTGTGGACTTATGGCACAGACAGGATGTTCAGCAGCTATTGGGGTCTCTCGTTAGTTCCCGTGCCAGCTTTGAGCTCCTGAGCAATCAGCTCCATCAGCTCAGCCATCCTGCCTAGTGGGCCTGAGTGCTGGTGCCGGACCTGTGAGTTCGGGCCCTGTTTCCCCCCACCTGTGGTGCTGAGACTCCATGGGGACCTGTGGAAACCCTGGCTTAATGAGAGATCTTTGTGCTGCTGGACTTTTGTCTGTGTCTTGCTACTGTGGGACCATCTCTAGGGCTGTCATTTGTCTGTGCCCTCCTCAGGATCTATGGCTACAGCCAGTCCAGCAGTGCCTGTTTGAGCTGGCTGCTTGAGATTATTCACCTGGAGGGCCCTCAGAGTGGTCTGTACCTGCGAGAGGAGCCTTCAGCGGCTGAACTTAGGGAATTATATGATTATGATGTGTGGACTTGGCCAGATGTGCAGGTGGGCTTGGCCATTGATGACCTTTTTGAACCGTATTACCTGGCTGCTTACCATATGGGGGAGCTATGTGCAGGCAGGCTCCTGGGCTCTTGTGGTTGGGGTGCCCCCCTGGCTGCCACCCTATGCACTGGATCCCACAATTGTACCCCTGTTCATAGGTACAGGGTGCTTGACGTGTGCACGGTGCCCCTCAGTAACAGGGCACAGCCTAGGGCACCGTCACTCACCGGGGATTAGTTTCCTGCATTTTCCATCACTCTAGTCTGCTCTGGCACCTCGATGGCTGGGAGCATGCTAGGGCATGTATGGAGGCCCGTGTGCCCTGTGTCTTGGGCCGCGTGCTCTTGTCCAGGGCAACACTATAACATCCAGACCTGTGGGCATGCACTGCCCTGCATTGCCCACCCACTGGCCCCTCGAGGGGTTTTGTCCCATGGAGCCTGCCTGGACCGGATGTCTGGACTAAACCACGTAGTGGGTCCCCCAAAGGGGCCATTCTGGCGAGGGGAGCCTTCCGCGGTGGAGCTCAGCACAGTTTGTGGGACCTGTACTCCAGGTGGGGTTGGCCCTTTTGAACTGTGTTGCCAGTCTGCTGTCTGCATGGTTACTGTGGGAAATAGTGCTGAAACAAGAATCAAATTGATTCTCATGATAATTTTGTGGGCATCGATAATTGCTGCCAATATGTTTCAGCTTTTTCGAACCCCAATCAAGATCTCAGATGAAACTCAAATTATCGGTTACCTGTTACAGTGGGGTTTTGCTGTTTATCGGTTGTATCGGTATTGCGATTTACCATGTGTCATGTTTACTGGTTACTGTGATTTTCCATTTACCGTGTTTATTGGTTATTGGTTACCGTGTTTATTGGTTTATTACCATGTTTTATTACCATGGTTTATTGTTGGTTTTTTTGTTATTGGTTATTGGTTAATGGCTTATTGATTTATTACCATGTTTATTGGTTTATTGGTTATTTGGTGTTTATTGGTTTATTACCATGTTTATTGGCTAATTGATTATTGGTTTATTACCATGTTTATTGGTTAATTGATTATTGGTTTATTACCATGTTTATTGGTTAATTGATTATTGGTTTATTACCATGTTTATTGTTACTATGTTTATTGGTTATTGGATTTGACTCACAGGCAACCCGGTAAACAACAACCAGGTAAACAGTAACCAGCAACCCGGTAAATGGTAACTTGGTAACTGGCAATCGAATGGTAAATGACAATCTGGTAAATGGTAATTCAAGAAAAGTTTCTTGACTGAGAATTGTTGAGAGATGGCAATTTTTCGGTTATCGTTTCTCATTTAAAATGAGAGAAAATTGAGATTATCGGCGATAACCAAGAAAAAGTCAAATTCGAGTTTCAGCCCTAGTGGGGAACCAGGGGCCGTGTCTTCCTTTCCCTCGTGTTTGGAGCGACTGGGTTTGCCTTCCCTTCGGCCTTGACCCCCCCTGGACCAGAACTGTATGAACCTTGCTTAATGCACGGTGGGTATGGGGCCGGCCTTCATGGGATATCATTCTCGGCCCTGGCCTGGACATCGGCTTGGGTTTTGCTGTCCCCCTCGCTTGTGATTGTGCCTTTCTGTTTTTGGGGAGCAGTGGGGGCTGCCTGTGTGTCCCTTGTGGTGTGACACTCCAAGATATTTGCCCCCTGCCCCTCGCCTATCTGCTGTACTTGTCCTTTGCTGTGCAGCTGTGATCAGCCTTAATAGCCAGGTGGGGGGAGTGGGGGCCACCTGCGTGTCGCTTGTGGTTTCGCCCTCTTGACATTTGCCCCCTGCCCCTCCTCTTTCTGCTGTGCTTGTCCTTTGCTGTGCAGCTGTGATGCACCTTAATCACCGGGTCCACTGGTGGCCTTCCTTGGTCCGTTGCCTGTTGTTTTCTCCTCCCCCACCCTCACTGAGCCCTGCTGTGGGTGGGCGGGAGCAGCAGCTTTGACTTCATTTCCCCACAGTCGACTATGTCTGCACATAGTCATGGCGGCCATGGTTCCGGGAGTGATTTGCCACTGACTGGAGCCATCGTCACATTTGTTCACTGCTCCGGACTGTGGTGGGGACTTCCCTGCTCCCTGGAAGAACTTGGCTCATGTCACATTTGTTCTGGGTACCGGCCCACCCCTGGAGTGGGGTAGTGGCCTTTCCCCGTATCGGATCTAAGTGTGGTGGCCCCTTCCTGCCATCACATTTGAAAAGACCCACAGGAAAAAAAACCAAACACATACACGTTCCCATTTTTTTTACAAATGGGAAATTGAGGCTGAAAGGTTGTGATTTCATGGCTAGGGCAGGATTCAAACCCTGGCTTTCCAGGTCCAAGTCCAGCACCTTATCTACTACACCACACTCGCTCTCTAGCTGTTAATATAAAAACTGTAAAAAGAAAGACAAAACTCTGTCTGCACCTTTGTGCGTTCTAAATTCCAATATCTCAGACAGATGCAGCTACTAGAAAACCTTCTATTGTACATTTTGGTTGTACCATGCAAAGAAAAGACCAGGTTCTGCTTTCTCTCTCCTGCACATACAGATTTTTATAGTCATCCCCCCCACCCAAGATGCACAGAGCCATAGAAACAAGATGCAAAGAGTCACTTTCAGGAAATGGCAAGTGTATTATACAAATTGCCATGCAGAGGGAACGGGTGCATTTCACAAAAGAACTTTAGAACTGCAATTCACAATAGACGATAAATTATCCAAAACCTTACACAACCTCTCCAGCATGTTACTGTGACAATACAAACCAGGAAAGGAGAAAAGAAAGGCTTGTAGTCTGGCTCTAACAGAAAGGCAGACATTTCTATCCATCAGCTTGTAATTTTTCTTGAAAGTGAATTCCTCACAAAATTCAACAGGATTTACCTTTAACTAATTCGGGGGTGGGGGGTGTTTAAGAGAAAAAAGAGAGAGGTGCATATTATTGGGTATATCAATACATTTTGCTTCCCTCAAAAATCTAACTTCAAGTCCTTTCTGGCTTGGTGGAATCAAGCCTAAGCTGGGTAAAATTGTTCCTTTGATTGCTAGTTTTACTGAAGTCATCTTCATTTTGTTTGAAGCTTTGCTTTGTGTTTTGGGAGAACAGGAATACCGTGCCCTGGCCTGAATTAAAGGTAAGCTCCTGTATCTAGTCTGTGAGTTATCTGTAGACCAAGGCCCTTGCACACATGCAAGCAAGGATTATTTAGGACTCTTTGTAAATTGTCTCATTTTCAAGCAATAGCAGAGAACCTGATCCAAACCTAAAACTTAGCATGGAAGTAAGTAGCACCATTTAATGAAATCTGAATGCATGTGGCCAATGAAAACAGGTTTTTTTTCACAACACCTGAGACCTTATGGTGGAACCATCTCAACCAATGCTTGAATTTTAGGGGTTGGAGCTTGTGAGAGTATCTCAACTTTTTTTTTTTAAAGGAGCCATGGTTGTGTGTGGCAGTAACGTAAGGACAGTGACATTAGAACAGAGGTGGAGAATCTCAGGCCCAGGGGCCAAATGTGGCCCGTGGCTAGATTTTATTTGACCCCTTTCCAGTTCCTACCCCCAAGCACCAAAAGAATGAGCTCAGGGGAAGGGAGCAGAGATGAGGGCATGCACACAAGGGTAGGGGACAGATTCATGGCATCGACCCATGTTCTGGACCTTCCCCTTCCTTTCTTCACCCAGAGTGCACTACTTAAACACCTCCCTCTAACTTTAATACAACCCTCAGAGTCTATGCTAATTTTCAAAGTAAAGGGAAAGCAAAATGCTCCCCATTCCTGCATTAGAGAAGTTTAATTTATCCCCAACCAAGTGTTACAAGCACAAGAAATTCCAAGTTTGAGTTAACCTTAAGAGAAATGCAAACGTGCTGCGGTATGAAAATGCACAGTGAAAGCACCAAACCACCAGTGTAGTGACACCGTGCAGTTATGACCAGGGCAGTATAGTATATTTGGAGATCCAGATTAGATTAAATTGAAGGTTTAAAATATCTTTGATTTTTCTTTCTTCATTTTGTCACTTGCATGGTACACCTTTAAAACTGCTACTGTCTCATACTGTGGGCAGTCAGATGTAGTGGTATAAAACCCTCAGATAGATAAAATATTGTTCCCAGTTAAGTGGAACTACAGGTTTTCCTTAGGGCATAAATCCTCTGCTATTAACAGTCAATAGAAATTTTGCCACTGACTTTACTGGTGGAGGATTGTGCCTTTGGTATGTATGCCCTCTTTCAAAATAGCCACTTCCTCCACTATTGCCACCAATGGGAGAGAACGGGTATAATACAGGTTCCCCATGTTGTTAGGTGGAGGAGGCAGTAAAGACCATTGGATTGGACACTGGACTGGGATTCAGAAAACCTGGGGTTTAGTCCTGGATTTAATGTTAAAATAATAGACGTCCCGGAACCATTCAATGTCTTTCTCTCTCTCCCACCCCCAACACATTCTCCTTTGAGTGTTGTGCCTGTTTGACAGTAAGGTCTTCAGAGAAGGGACTGCCTCTTGCTGTGTGTATGCAAAAGGTCTAGCATAGTAGGATTGGTGCTTGAAGCTCAAAAGTCTCCTGGGCAGCAGACTAACTTGTTCACCCACTACTTGTCAGTCCCAAGAAATGGCAAACAAACAGCAAATTTGAGCATAAACACACCTCCCTCTTGGGACTCTGCGAGTCCACTACAGCTTTTTTGCAGTTACCTTCAGCCATTCCTGATAGACCCTACCTCACCCTACTTTTGAGAGGCATTCAGTCCCTCATACATTCTGGTTACAGCTAACAAGCTCCATCCGCTAGCACGAGCCATCAGGTATGTCACTGCATCTGCATGCAGGGTGCTAGCACCTGAGTGTCTCAGAGGGAAAGCTGGGAATTTCTACAAAGGTTTAGACAGCCTGTTAATGGATTTTTAAAAAAGATATTAATGAAAAAAAGACTGTTTCTTTCCCTGATATGGGAACCTAAAAGCAAGCAGCTCTTGATTTAAATTTGAAAACTGGAGAGGATATGGCAGAAAATGAGGGCAGGCAATGGGGGACCAGCAAACAGCAAGCTCAGTCCAGTTGGGATAGTAATTAGCACTACAGCAAAACGGGGAGAAATAAATTCAGCAGAGCTACCTGGGGAAGAAAATCTTAGGAAGTGCTGGGTGAAATCAAATGGGGAAAATCAATAAAGAGGAAGGACACAGAGGGACGATAAGAAGTACGGAGAGATAAATTAAAGGCCTGCCCAGGGGTTATGATGGCCAGCGAGCAATAAATTAAAAAACAGGGCAACAGGGACCAGCAAGCAAGTGTGAAAAATTAATTAAAAGTAAGGGAGGCATATCTGAGGCGTAAAATATCAGGATGAGAGGAGGGTCATTGGAAAGATTACAAACTGCAGCGAATAGCGAGGGTGTGAGAGTGACAACAGGAACCAAGGTGGAGAATGGAAGGGCTCCAATAGCACACAAAGCTCAGATAAATAAAAAGACGTGTTTTCACGTACACAGGGAGCAAGAGGAGATTGAGGGAACCAGTAGGGTATCACAAAGGTGGCAAGGGAATTTATTGGCAGCAGAGGTGAAGGCAGTGCTGTGCTAAGCTCAAAATACTGGATTCCACAGCCACCTTCAGAGTTGTATTATAGTGTCTTACATTCACTTTAAGATTCTTTTTTACTTAGTCTCCCTTAAACTTACACCCACTTCCCGTTGTGCAAGGGAGTCTGCGTTGGTGTCATTTATACAGCATTGCCAACTTGCATGAATTTACTGTGAGTCATGCAATATTTATTGCTTTTGTTAAAGCACCAGGTCATGGAGTCATGTTGTTTTGAGAGACTTTAAGCTTATTTTCCTTATGATAAGTTTCTAGTCTTCATGATTGCTTAAAGAAGCTTAAGCTAGAGTACTAGAACTTAGGAATCAAGAAGGCAAGAAATTCACACAGACATACAATTTCTAACAAAGTCACTGACTCTAGAGTAAGCAGTCACTTTTTCCAGTATGACCACTCTGATCTCTTAATCCTCATCCTCAAAGGAAACTGCACACTACCCTCAGAAGACAGGCCTGGGAGCTAAAATTCATAAACTTATTTGACACCAAAAACAATGGATTTAACAAAGACCTAAACTTCTGTAGCCACTAGGGATGGGAATTTTGGTTTCGTATAAAACAGAAAATACTCCAAAATGGCCTTTTCAGATTAATCCGAAATTTCAGTTCTTTTTCAGTTTTGGTACTATCGGATCTTTTGAATTGATTTTTGTACCGGATTTTTAACGTTGTGGAAGATCTGATAGTACCGAAACCAAAAAAGAACCAAAATTCATGAGAACCAAAACCAAAATTGACCGAAACCAAAATTTTGCCCAGAGTGCCATCCCTACTAGCCACTACAAAACCCTATAAACATCTGACAGTTTAGTGCATATTTAACTTTTGTTATCTACTGTTAATATAGTCCTTCATTACTGCTATGTACCATTTTCTTTCTGCACTAGCCATTATTATTTTTTATAATCCATATCTGTAGTTATTACTGTTACCTTTTGCATTCTCCTTTGCCTTTGCACTACACCCTCTCAAGTCTTTTTTCCTTCTCCAGTCTCTCACTTTTCCCCTGTTTCTGTTGCCATTGTTCATTGCATCCCCCACTGTGCTTTACTTATTTTCAGCTCTACTCACACGTTATTTCTAGTGCTTATGCACTCACTACCTTCCTGTATCTTCTGAAGTACCCCACCCTCCCATTTCACTTTCTATTGCTTATCTCCCCCTGTTCTCACCTTCAGTTACTATGGCTGATTTTAAATGTGTGCAGTGCACATGTGGCATAAAATCACGTCATGTGTAAAAATCCCACGTGCGGGATTTAGACGTGACATTTCATGCGTTAAAGTCAGTTGCGCATTCTTTTAAAACCGTGAATTAAATACCTCAATGCTGAGGTATTTATTTTGCGGCTTTAATTCATGAAATGTCACGTCAAAATCCCGCACATGGCTTTAATTCACGAAATGTCACATCTAAATCCCGCACGTGGGATTTTTACATGCACTCTGATTTTATGCTGCGTGTGCACATCTAAAAGTGGCCTATGGTTCATTTATCACCCTTCTCTTCCCCCAACCCTCACCTCTGTTACATGATATATAGCCAGTGTAATTCACTCAAATCTTCAGTTCTGACTCCTATTTGCCTGAGGAAGAATCCTGTGAGATCTGAAAGCTTGCACATTTCCAACAACAATAGTTGGTCCAATAAAAGATATCATTTGAACTACTTTGTCTCCAGCCTTAAATGAGGCACTATGGAAAGGGTTAAGCCATTAAGGGTTGTGATCCCTTTAAGAGCCAAGCTATTGGGTTCAGTCAAGAGGCAGCACCTGTATAAAAAGGAAACAGGAAGTCAGTGCATGGTCTGCTACAAAGACACATACACAGAGCACAAGGAAGGTGCTGAGCTTCTGTCTAGAGAGCTCCAGGAAGTAGAGCTGGAAAAAGCCTGGAGGAGAGGCTCTTTATAACAGGCCAGGAAGGCAAACCTTCCGGAACAGCTGATAAAGGGCTTGGGAAAAGCCTCCCCGCTGATGGACTTTTAACAAGCCAGGAGATATTGAGCTGCATCCCAGGTGGGAACATTCCTATTAGTTGTCCCAGTGAAGATTGTTATTTATGTTATAGTTATATATGAGTTTGGGGACCTACTGTTGATTGGGAGAAGACCCACATGGTGGTCCAGGCTGGCTATAGGGGTGATGGGAGGCCAGAACTAAAAAGCCCCATTAGGGTGAAGCTGTATCCAAGGCCAGGAACCTTGAGCTATTAGTGTATACAAGTTCAGGTAAGGATGTGCACAAGGTAATTCTCCAAGAAGCTGATTTGCTGAGGCATGAGCCTCCCACACTAGATCTTCCATTTCAGATGCTCTAGCTTCTGGGGTTTATTCCATGGTAGATTACACATCCTATAAGCACAGTGTGCTTGAACAGCCACGATGCACCAATGTTTTATGGGAACCGAGTCACAGGTTTGCATTAGCAGAGATGCAACTTGCCACAGAGAAAGGCCCATAAGGAAAAATGAGTCTGGAATGACACCTCTAATAATGTAGCCAGCAACAGCCCTAGGGTGCCTCTGGAATGAAAGAAGTTTCAATTAGCATTGGCCCAAATAAATTTCTTTCAGAATTTCCCATCTTTGGAAAATGTCTCCCCTTCCACTTTTCATCCTGATTCAGGTGATGATAAGCACAGAAATCTCTGAATTTCCTGTGGGATGGAAATTTGGTTTCTTGAGCAGCTCAAGTGTCAAAAGTATCAATAAATAGGGTTATAAAGATAGTACTTTATGAAGACTTCCATGGAGCAACCTAGTCAAAGGGGAGGAGGACACCATGGGAAAAAAAATGTGGCGATGATTGGGGAAGAGGTATAGAATTACGTGACTGAAGCAGTCATCACCCAGGGCATCTCTCTTCCCTTTTGAAGCAGTTTATAATGGCAAGTTACTTATGACAAAAATCTTAAAATATAAAACTGAAATCACCTGAATTTTGTCTCCCAAACACAAATCAACCCGCAGATCAGTCACTAAAGATTGGGCACAACATCTTGACCTCAGCCTCCGCATATGGAAGGTCCTTCTGGTCTCAAACACAGGCTGTAGAAGGCTAGCTAGGGATTCTAGCCACTGCACCACCAGGAAAGCTGTTTTCTACTGCAGCAGTAGTGTCAGAGCGGACCCCTCTCCTGCCTGCAGCTGATTCTGAGCCTCAACTGGCTACACAGCCTACACCACCACTGGCTGCTTGCTCTTATATATGGGTCAGAGGGGTTACAAGAAGTGTCCCATGGACACTGCCTAGTTGTTTTGGACTCAGTACATATTTGTTCTCCTACTGTGCAGTGCCCTGTGCTTTACTTCCAGCCTCATTCTTGCCCTGCTCCTGCTCCATGCCTCTGCCTCACTCCTATCTATCCCCTGCCTTCTGCTTGATTTTTGCCGTGTTCCATATCTCCGTCCCCTGTGCCCTTCTGCTCCTGCCTTGAATGGATCTATTGCCTACTGTATTGACTCCAGTCCATGATCACAGAGTTCACTCCATGGCTACAGCGTTGATCTCCCTGCTACCAATTCGTGCTTGTGTCTGACTTGGAATCAGGAAAGTACCCATGGAAAATACCTTAAGTCAAAGTCCCCCTCCCACCTCCTACACCCAGTCTTGTCCCCAGCTGGCATCTGACACCACATCTCTGAACTTTGCAACTCACCCACCTCTTGTTCTTCTATAGGAAAAATAATGCAACATGCCAGGAGAGGAAAAACCCAACCCTAACACCACCCAGCCCCCAATAAAACCCACGGGTGTATGAACACTAGGGGTGCGACTCTGGGCAAAATTTTGGTTCTCATGTATTTCGGTTCGCCTATCAGTTTTGGTTCTCTTGGCTTTGATTCTTTTCCCATTGATTTCAATGGGGAAGTTTTCCCATTGAAATCAATGAGAGAACAAACTGAAAATTCCTGCAATAAAGACATGTCTTATCTTTGTAAAACAACTTCAATCAATCAGTTTACAACCACTGAAGCTCAGTCAAAGTGAACTGAGCTGCGACCTTCAGTAAATAGCCAACCACCAGCCAGCCACTATGCATTTGCCACTCTAAACTAACAGGTTTTTTCACAGCACTTCAGCACACAAAACCAGCAATTAAACTTAGCAACTGCCAGGGGACACCCATATGCCATACCCCCACATTACCAATGCCAACTCACAGTGTTAATCCCAAATCCAGTGTGACCCCCAAAATGACCACCATATTGCCAATGTGAACAGTGCCAATGTCAATCCTAAATCCAGTGTGACCCCCCAAATGACCCCCATATTGCCAACGCCAACTGTGCCAATCCCAAATCGACAGTGCCAACACAGTGTCAATCCCAAATCCAGTGTAACCCCCAAAATGACCCCCATATTGACAATGCCAACAGTGTCAATTCCAAATTCAGTGTGACCCACAAAATAACCTCCATATTGCCAGTGCCGACAGTGCCAATCCAAATCCAGTGTGACCCCCCAAAGAAACAAACCATACCCCCATTGCACCTCCAGAACCCCAGCTGTGGGGACAGGCAGTGCCAGGGACCCCAGTAAGAAGGCTCTCTATCCCCTCTCTATGGTTTGTTTCTTTGCGGGTCACACTGGAATTTTTTGCTGTTCTGCTGGCTGCAATGTGGGGGTATGGTATATGACTGTCCCATAGCATCACATGGCTTGTTGGGGGTATCCAACTTTAGGGTGCCCTATGGCTGGCATTCTGGATGCACGGGGGAGGGGGCAATATTGCATTCTGTTGCTGTTTATTTATTTATTTATTTGATTTTTACCCCGCCCCTCCTGCAAACAGCTCGGGGCGGCTTCAAAACCCAAAACATATATTAAAACACATATAAAACCATTTTAAACTCAATAAAAATACAACAACAATCTTTAAAACAGGGCCCAGGAACTCTTTAACCAAATAAATAGGGTCAGGGAGATAAAATTCATTTAACCCCCCTCCCCAAAGGCCTGGATGAACAGCCAGGTTTTGCATCTTCGCCAGAATGTTAAAAGGCTTGGGGCCAGGCGAGCCTCCTCCGGGAGGGAGTTCCAAAGGCACAGCCTGGTCACCAAGAATGCCCTCTCCATTGTGGCCCCCCGCTTTACATGGGGGACCTTCAAGAAGGCACCCCCGGCAGACCGAAGGAGCCACTCTGGGGCACAGAGGGCGAGGTGGTCCCTGAGGTATGAGGGGCCGAGACTGTGAAGGGCCTTGTAAATTAATACTAACACCTTGAACCTGGCTCGGCACGCTATCGGCAACCAGTGCAGAGCCCGGAGCACAGGTGTTATGTGCTCCCAATGACCCGTCCCCAAAAGGAGGTGGGCCGTTGCATTCTGCACTAGCTGCAGCCTCCGAACCAGGCACAAGGGAAGCCCCACGTAGAGTGTGTTGTAGTAGTCCAGCCTCAAGGTGACAAAGGCATGGATGAGGGAGGCCAGGTCCGGACCGGAGACGAACGGACGCAGCCTCCGTACCAGATGCAACTGGCGAAAGCCTTTGTGACTGCTTCCACCTGCCGCTCCAGGTGGAGATCTGCGTCCAACACCACCCCCAGACTCCGGACCTGCTGAGCTATAGGCGGGCGCACCCCCCCCCAATGAGGGAGGCCGCTACCTCCCTCGCTCTCCCCACCAACATCACTTCCATCTTATTGGGGTTGAACTTCAGTCTGCTCTGCCACATCCATTCAGCCACGGCCTCCAGACACTGGGATAGCACCAAGACAGCAGGGTCTGGGTCTGTTGCAAAAGAAAGGTACAGCTGAGTATCATCAGCATATTGGTGACCCTCTAACAACCTCCCCCAGGGGCTGCATATAAACATAAAATAATAATGGAGACAGAATAGAACCCTGCGGAATGCCGCATGATAATGCATGGGGGCAAGACGTCTCCTCCCCCAGCACCACCCGCTGGCTTCTCCCCGAGAGGAATGAACGGAACCATTCAAGAACAGTCCCATCCAGACCCCCCAGGTCATGCAGCCGTCTCAACAGTAGCCCATGGTCCACGGTGTCAAAAGCAGCTGTGAGATCTAGGAGGATGATAAATGTTGAATTGCTGTTGCTTAACCCAGCAGCAAGGAGTTCCCAGGGTTAACATTGGAGGAACATTAATTAACCCTGGGGAACTCCTTGCTGCTGGGTTAAGCCCTGCCACTGGTGGGGATAGAGAGCCCTCTTACTGGGGCCCCATGCACTGCCTCTCCCCCACTGGGTCCAATCATATTGTTGTTAACCTGGGGAATGCCTTGGGTTAAGCCCTGCCACTGGGGCGGGGGTAGAGAGCCCTCTTACTGGGGTCCCTCTCACTGCCTCTTTCCCACTGGGTCCAATCATATTATTGTTAATCCAGGAAACTCCTTACTGTTGGGTTAAGCAACAGCAACCTCAGCAGCAACAGAATGCAATATCTACCCCCCACCCCCGTGCATCCAGAATGCCAGCCATGAGGCACCCTGAAGTCTTGGGGTACCCCCAACAAGCCATGTGATGCCATGGAAGAGTCATATGCCATAGCCCCACATTGCAGCCAGCAGAACACCAGAAAAAAATCCAGTGTTACCCGCAAAGAAGCAAACCATAATCCCACTCCTCACCCCCCCGTGCCTCCAGAACCCCAGCCATGGGGACAGGCAGTGCATGGGACCCCAGTAAGAAGGTTCTCTATCCCCCCCAGTGGCAGGGCTTAACCCAGCAGTAAGGAGTTCCCAGGGTTAACATGACTGAACCCAGTGGGAGCAAGAAGTTTTTCCCCTAGGACCAGTTTCCCTGGAGGCTTATCTCTAGGTTTCCCAGAGGTTTATCTCTAGGTTAGAATGGACCCTGGCAAATATAATTGCACCCCCTCCCTGAAGTCAAAGTCTTGGGGCACCCCCCACCAAGCAATGTGATTCAATGGGACACCCATATGCCATACCACCCCCCCTCCACATTGCCAAGGCCAACAGAACACAAGAAAAATTCAGTGACCCCCCCCAAAGGAACCACATACAGGGCCCCCTGAACCCCAGCCTTGGGGAATCCCCATCCTCCCAGCCATGTGATGGGAGACCTGATGCAATGGACCTCCTGAACCCCAGTCTTCAGGCACCCCACCTCCCAAACCTTGGCCTTCTCCCAGGAGGAGCCAGCCAGTGCCACACATCTCCCTCCCCTCTTGGCACACAGCAGCCTCAATGCCTCCTGTAGCTTCCCTGGATTGGTCTTCACCTCTCTCCATTGGTCCCAAGACACAGGGGACCCCCATCCATCCCTGGGCCCTTGCCCCACACTTGGACCACTAGAGTACTCTACCCCCATCCCAAAACCCCTGATCTCACTTACCTCGTTCAGACGCTCAGCAAACACAACTCTGCAGCTCACTCCTCCTTTCAGAAGAAATAGGTGCAGAATGGCTTCCAAAGTCAGAGCAGGTCCCAGAAGAAGAAAAAAATCCTACCCCCAAATTGCACATCAGCACCAATCCCTGAGCTCTGGTCAATGATTGCCAGGAAAATCTTCATGGCAATTTACCAGCAGACCCACTATTCTCACCCCATCTGCCCATCCCAATATCTGTGAGGGTGCTTTTTGGATTGGATGCTTTTTAATTTAAAAAATGCAACCAATCCAGAGAGCAGGGTACACCTTAGCACCAAAACAAACAAACAGGCAGCAGCAGCACGAACTGTTTTAAAAGAAGGTAAGGCCGCTTTTAGATGAGCGCTGCCTGCTCATGCCGTGAAATCATGTGGCTTGTAAACGTGCCATGGGCAACTTTTAGACGTGCTTATACGTGCCGTATTTCTGGTCGCGCATTCTTTGACAGCGCAAATTAAATACCTCGATATGCCGTTGTGAAAGAACTGAGACCAACAAAAAGAACTGATACAGCTCAAACTTTTGATTTTCGGATTTAGAACCAAAAGTGCCATTATCTGACACTTTTGGTTCTTTCCGATACCAAAAGCCCCATCCCGAGTGAACACTAACATCCTGCGGAGATTGAAGTACACAGTGCAAAAGAATCACCACTTGAAGCTTCCACACAGTGTAAGATCTCCTGGGCTCATGCCATTTCCATGCTGTCACACTGCAGCCTCTGAAAGGTCAATGCCTGATGAAACAATCATACACAATAGCAGGAACTCACAGAATAAGCAAATTCACAGCTATTTTTAAAAAAACAAAAAAAACAACAACAACCCAACTCCAACTTGTCAGGATGCCAACATTAAACCTTGAATTTCTGTAGGTGAAAGACTCTGTCCATCTGTCCTTCTCATGCTCATTTCAAAGCAATATTTCTCTCCTTGGATTTCCTGGCCCACATGTCAAATTTGATGCATCGCATATGGTTACATCCATCACATCAGACACCTTAGAATGCAGCCTCAAAAACAATTCAGATGAAAGATGCATAAAAGAGGATTTTAACAGGGTTTACTTTTATTTTTACTTTCTAGCTGATGATGAGTAGTAAGTGGCCCCTGAGGCTGCTGTCCTTTTCCCTCCTACAAAGTCTTTTATCTTACACTGTTCTCCGGATGTTGATTGTTGAATTCATTAATGGCTGCCACCATGAGGCTCAGTTCTACAACATGCAGAGCAATCTCGGCTGATCCTCAGGGCACAAGGGTCTATTTCCTCTGTCAACTGCAATGGATACTCCCTGCCTAAACTTCTAGCAGCACAAACTTATGCTCTCTTCCCCCTCCTCCTCAGTGCTGAGCACTGGCAGTATCTTCTGCCCTCTGGGGAGGGGACCTTATCCCAGTCAGGCAGAAACCAACATGGTGCTGCTGCTGGCACTGTCTCCTTGCCGCCTCCCATACGGCACTGCCTGGTCTCTCATCATGGGAAATGTCATAATTGGTTACAAGGCAGCTAGGGAGGAGGGAGTGAGAAGGAAGGAAGGAGAGTGACAGCAGTAGGAGCAGTGACAGCAAGATGGAGGTGGGAAGAATCAAGAAGAAAAGCAGAGGAGACCCTGATTCTTGGGGCCCTACCTCATCTTCCTGGTGCTGCAGTGTCAATGAGACTACTCCGGAGTAAGTAGCTCCCGGATTTCTAGCACCAATGTAGTTATTTCAGTGGCCAACATTATGTAGTCAAGTGCTGGGATTCCCTTTCCAGTGTGAATAATCAGCTAGAAGCCCAAGAGTCTGAAGATTATTCCTGGCTTGGTCTCCCCGTGCAGGTATTCTCACTAGATCTGCTTGCAGGCATTTGGAAACAATATAGTTTTCTTAGTAACTTAGCAGAGCTGGTGAGAGAAGTTGATGATCCTACAGTGTTTTAGTTAGAACCACAATGAAATACGATAATGAGCCACTATCAGTAGTAACTGGCTGACTGGGCATTGAATTGCCCATGGAAGCATTAACCATGGCTAAGTTGGTATCCATACATTCAGTGATCTTTGAATCCCTGTCCATTGGGACTATTTAGAACCGATGGATTGGCACCTCTCTTCGCTCTTCTTCTGCTAATTTGCAGCGCGCTCAGCAGCATGAGGCTGAGAATGAGAAGAATGTGGCTACAGCCTGGAAAGTTTGTGATGGGAGATAGGCCGCCCATAGGGAGATAGGGTCACCTCTTAGAGAATGGCAGGTTGTCCGTGAGTAGTGCAGAGAAAGCAGGGCTGGCGTTATTGCTGCCAGAGCCGCTGCCCTTGGAGTCCCAGGAGGGCTTGCTGCATTCCTGCTAGATGGACCCCACCCCCCCCGGAGGACTTCCCCCAAGGATCATATGACCGGCTGAGGGGCAGGACGTTGGACCTATTGTGCTTCTTCCGCCTGGTGGGATATTTGACTGGTTGCAGCTGTGCCGCAGGCACGTGCCACAGGCAGCGCGCTGAAGGGCCGCACATACTGGGGCATGAGCAGCCCTTGGAGAGGCCCAGGAGGCTACGTGTCAGTACCTCTGCTGTTTCTACCCCAGCTGTAAGTCCGAATTCTCAGGCCTTGACTTGCTGGACTTAGTGGCAGGTTGTCACATGCCTTTGATGGGGAAATCTAATCCTATATCAGCCCTGTCTAGATTCAGATATGAAGCCACTAGTCTGTGTGCAGCTGGAATAAACAAGGGGGGAAAGGGATGTCTGTACCTAGCAAGTCCAGAACCATTTGCCATTTGAAATCCAATTCTCTTCCCTTCTTCCCATAGAATGAGCCAAATTCTATTTATTACTTATCAGGTTTGTCACAACACCACCTGGCCAAGTACTCCACTGCAGCAGCAGGGCTGGCCTTACCGCAGGGCAACCCAGGATGACTGCCCTGGGCCCCGATCTTTCCACGGCCCTGCAGTGACCCCTGTTTTCATCAAGGCAGCATGCGGAGCTCCACTCCCTCCCAGCGGGGCCCCAAACACAACCACCATTAGGGCCCCTCTTGGACAGTCCATAAACTGGGTTTTTTTAATCCAGCATCCAGGCTGATATGATCTGGATGCCAGTGTCCAGAAATCTGTCTTGTGAGGTGTTTGATCTATGGAGTGCTGCCTGGGGCTGTGGTATCTGGAAATAAAATACTATTTTTGCATACTGGGTGCAATGGGCTACTTTAAATAAACTTAAATTTACATAAGTCAAGCATGCAAATATATACTACCCAGATTTCTTCCCTAGCAAGAATGGAAATCCTAACAGCATCCGGGATGGAAATCCTAACAGCACCCAGGGTCTGGGTGGAGCTTTCAGTGGTCCTAGTAGGTTTCTTCCCACTGAGGAAACTTTTCTCTCTGCCTGATAAGACCTGGAGATCAAGTAAGAATAAGACTCTGTTTCTCTAGTTGCTACTACTCAGAGCAATAGTAAGTTCCTTACAAAACGAACAACCAAAACAGATGACACACAAAGGGTAGGGAAAAGTAGATTGATTTATGTGACATAATGATTTGCAAGCATCTTTCCAGTTCTGTGTCTTTGGGATGTGGTAGTTCACCAATAGTATGCTCAAAGTATGATGTAGTGGTAGTTTACCAATAGACACTCATGGTATCTGATAGTCTTTTAGCCAAATTTGCTCTTAGGCCCTTTTTACACAAGATACTTTCCCAAACAGACACCCATCATCTAGCCTGTGTAAATGTGGGGGGTGCCCTCCTGCAACCCACGCACCCCCACCCCATGCACAGAGCAACCGGTGACAATGCAGGTTGCTCCATGCGTGGGGGATCGGTGTGCACCTGTGAGCACCCGCCCTCCCTGCACTGCTCCTGCAGCGACGCACACACGGTCTTCCCCCTCTGCCACGGTCCATTTAAAAAGGGCCAACGTAAGATTTGATTTTGGATCAGCCAAACAAATGAAAGGGAGTTTTGCTGCCAATGATGTAGGCTCCCATTCTAAGCTGAAAGCTTGCCTGCCTTGCAACAATTCTATGCTGATAATATTCATGTCACTGTGTTTCTAAACCATTATATCGTTCATCTCTATTTTCTCATTCACCAGGTAGAGCTTATTTTTTGCTGGGCAACCAGCAAACCTTTTTAGGTGAAATCTGTGCCAAGAGAATTAACAGACTGAGAGCATCATCCACTCTGTTGTCTAAGAAAAATGCAGACTTTGTTAGCTAATGCTTTTGAGCTCACATAGCTGTGGACAATACTTGGCAAGAGACCACCTGGAAATGATTTTCACTGTATCTCTGTATGTATTTATTCTAGGTAGAGATTATGAGTCTCTCAGCATTTGAAGAATAAATCTTTCTCGTTTCTCATGGACCATGATGCTGTCCATGATGCACAGACTGGCCAGTGGCCTCAACTGATCAAGAGGATTATTTTCTAAAAGGGTGGCAGAGAGCTGGTTTTGTGTGCTAATTTCTCCTAGCTGCTGGAGTCCAAACTGCTTAGATTCATGCACAAAGAATTGTGTGTGTGTGTGTGTGTATGTGTGTGCATGCACAGCACTGACTCTTTGCTAGGAATTCATGGGAATCACTGACGCCACTTGCCCACGTTCCTGGGGCTGGCGATTCTCCCAGCAGGGAATCTCCCAGCCAGGAAACTTACGCTTAGCTCCGCATGTGGGTGCGGGTCATCAGCCGCGTCCAGCAACTTTTCCCCCTCTGAATGTTAGGGCCTGATTTTGAGCCCTGACATTTGGAGGGAAAAAAGCTGCTGGACCCAGCTGATGACGCTTTCAGCCACGTGTGGAGCTTGGTGTAAGTTTCCTGTCCAGGAGAATCACCGGCCCCGGTAACGTGGGCAAGTGGCCTAAGTCACTACACAGGGAGCTCAGTAAATAACTGGATCCCACAGAGAACAAATCCAAATGGCACCTTCTATTTAAGTTAGTAGCGAGGGTAACAGCGAGGAGGTGCTCTGCTGATTTTGAATAATAAGGATATTCCAGGTGGAACAGTAAAGTAAGACATGCCACTTACCATTCTGTTGGGATAGGTGTCTGGATTAAAACTGAATCTTTCATTGTCATACTTCCCAAAATTTCAAGCAGCCTAAGAAGGACAAGCCCCATCCTCTTGGCGAATAAACCCCACCCCTCTGTGAATAAGCTCCACCCCTCACACACTTACATGCACACACCTCCCAACATTTCAAGTGCCTAAAGAGGGACAGAAGCTCTCCTGCTCATCGTTCCACTTAGGCCACTTGCCCACTTTACTGAGGCCGGCAATTCTGGCAGGAAATCTCCCCGCTGGGAAACGTACGCCAAGCTCCACGTGTGGGGCTGAAAGCATCATCAGCCGTGTGCAGCAGCTTTTTTTCCTCTGAATGTCAGGGCTTGAAGTCCAGCCCTGATATTCGGAGGGGGAAAAGCCACTGCATGCGGCTGATAACCTGTGCCCACGTACGGAGCTCCGCTTAAGTTTCCCAGCAGGGAGATTCCCTGCCGGGAGAATTGCAGGCCTTAGTTTCTTGTTGTTCCACCATCTCCCCATTGTTCTCTCAAGTACTTTCCCTGGGAGGGAACCAGGAAAGAGGTACCTGAGGTTTGAATACTGGTCTTTTTGCCTCTCTCTCCTGAAAGGGAAACTTTGACCCCCTGAAAGAGGGCCAGTGGGATTCAGCCCCCCCCCCCCCAAGCATTGTTCTCCTAAATAGGGACTGTTAGGAGGTATGCAATGTACATGTGTAAGATAGACACACACACCCCTGCTACACCACTCCATCGAACCCTCTCCAGATCTCTGTGCATGTTGTTTCACTGTTCTAAAAGACACAAGGAATTTCTTTGTGCTTTAACTTGAAAGGAAAGGAGAAATGAAGGCACAACTCAGCTCCAATCAATTCCACAGAATCCATGTAAAAGCCATTAGCAACAAAACTGAATTCTTCTCACCACCCGGTGCCAATCATTCCTCAGGAGAGCATTCAAGCCTTCCAAGAAAATGCATGTGTGCAGATTACCTACTGTTTGACTAATATTTAAATTTCCTTGGGCTGGCTTATCAAAGTGATTTGAGCGATTTGGCTGGGAGGGGTCGATTGCTTTTGATTTGTATGCCACTGGATTCAGGCTCTACTAATCAGTGAGAAAGCAAAAAATATTCCTGCTCACAGCAGGACTTTAAAATCAAAACCTGTGTGTGCAGACTCCCACCCCAGCCAAACGAGCCCCACTGTTGTTCAACTGTGCCAGCAGCTGAAGTTCCAGTTTGACTCTCATCAATACCTCATTTGGAATCAGAGCAGCATTAAACCAGGGTTTCATCTGGTACAGCACATTTCTTTCTTTTAAAGCCATTAACAGGCCAAATTCAGTGGTGATGCTAAAGACAATGGAATACATGCCAAAAAGTAGGGGAAAGTGCCTTGTAGTGGAGACTCCCTACTTTTCAATGTGATTCTACAAAACCAATTCTCCATCTTACACAAAAACATTTCAAGCTAATGATCGGTTTCCTTTTTTCTTCTCTCACCGTCAGGGACCCATGTTCACTGTGCTTTTCCCATTGATCCCTACTCATGATTTCATATCTCCCCACATTGTGAGCAGCTGACAAGCCCTTCCTCTGCCCAGAAAACTCTGCCCATAAACAAATAAGCTCCACCCCCACATATGCGTCCTAATATTCCACTCTCCTGTTTATCAATCTACTTGGTTCCTTGCCGTTCCATCATCTTCCCATTGTCCTCTCAAGTGCTTTCCCTAGATGGCAACCAGGAAAGACGTGTCTGAGGCTTGAATACTGATCTTTTTGCCTCTCTCTCCTGAAAGAGGGACTTCAAGCCCTTGAAAAAGGGATCTTGGGATTCAGTGCTCAAAGAGGGACTGTCCCTTCTAAATAGGTACTGCTGGAAGGTATATGATTTATACTAGCCAAGTCCAGATCCCCCATGCACTTCGAGCAGACAGAATCATGTATGCTCACACTTATGTCTTTTGAAAGAGTATGGAGAATCTGGTCTTGGGTAATATAAATTATAAGAGAAGTAGGAAAATAGTAGATTGGGTTGAAATATTTTAGTTCTGGGCTATTTCCTAAACTCACTAATCATTTATCTTATTTAACATTAAATCAATCTACACTGAGTCCAGAGCCTACCTCCGAGACCACCTCACCCCCCGAGTTCTGTATTGGCCCCTGTGGTCATCTGCGAACGCCCTCTTGGTTGTCCCCCCAGATCTCCCAGGTAGTGACATTAGAGAGGACGTTCTCGGTGGCCGCATCACAATTATGAAACTCCCTCCTGGCAGAGGTTCGCCTCTCTCCAGATCTCCCCTCCTTCCATAGACAATGTAAGACATGACTGTTTCGCTAGGCATTTGGTGAGGGGGACAGGTAGTGGGTTCGGGTGGGGTGTGGGTTTTGTTCTTTTTAGGGTAAGGAATTTTACTCTTCTCGGGTCCTGTTATTTATGGATAATGTATGTTTTTATATTTATTGTATTTTATAGTTTTGTATTTTTGCATTTTATATTTTGGATTTTTATATACTGTTGTTCACTGCCCTGAGCTGCCATATGACAGGAGGGGGTGGTATATAAACAGTGCAATAAATAACACTCACACTAGAAGACTCAAAGTTTTTAAACTTAACTGAAGAAAGAATGGTAAGTTCTTGAAGCTGGGGATTACATCTTCTGTGTTTCTATGGGGTCAATTTTCATTGGAGTATTTAAATGCTACCAAAATGTGAATCTGCCTTATTTATTATTCTAAGCTACTGACTTTGTAGTTTATAGGAGGCATCTTGGCAGACCTACATCCTGTTTCTGTCCTATGTACTTTAGCAGAATCGCACAAATTTGTTGCAGTTATTTTGATTTTAGGAAAGTGGCTTCCTATTTCGATTAGCCTAACATTACACAAAACATTGTGCAGCACTGCTTGCACCTGGGGATGGAGAGAGAATTTTAATACGAAGTTAATTTGCTGATATTTGTTGTTAACATGCCCATTTCTCAGATGGGGGAATTGAGGTACAGAGAGGCTGACTAATTTGCTCACTGTGGTTCAGGAATAGAACTCACATGCCCAACTCGCAGTTGCTGTTCTTAGCTACCACACAGTTCTCTTTTATTTGTATCTAGGTAGTACAACTAAACTACCTCCTGAAAACAATGCCACACTATCAGACAATGTACAATGGTAAAAGTTAAATGGGATGCAGATCCTAAGACAATCACCAATTTCCAGCAGCAAAATCAGGTCAAAAAACAGCATCAATATTGCAAAATCATTCTAGGTGATTGTGCTTATTTATAGGCATCGTGGCTGAAACCTAAATGCAGGTCATTTCATATGTGAAGATCCCCTGCAGGCTGCTGTCTGGTCAAGGCTTGAAGTCCTTGTCCATCTCGTGTTGAAAAGTTAAAGTTACAAATTGTGTGTTATAAATAACAGCCAATGGCCCAGGAGTCAATAGAAGACTAATCCACTCTCAAGGCTTTGTTGGTGCTTCTATTCCTAAAGTGCTGAAGTTGTGTTCTCGTGGTTTATGACATCAGTGGTGCCCCTGGAGTGAATTACAGCTTTGTAGTCACTCCAGATGCATCTCTTATCCTACTGCACATTCTTTTCCTTGACAAAGATCTCAAAGGCCCAGAAGGATCATTCAGCTGTACAGTTAAGCTTTTCTTGATTCCATCATGCAACTCCATTAACTCTTACATTTAAATTGCATAACATCAACTAACAGACATATGCTATTCATTAGACTAAACGTCTCAATGTCAATTGCAGGCAGCATCTGATTTAATAGCTGCTTATACACATTCAAAAGGTTGACACCCCTTGCTTTCTTCCCAATGTCATTTCCAAATGAGGAAATGTGTTACGCACCTTCTTTCTATCCCCTGCAATGGGTGCTAAGAAGGTCATTGGAAGGCAACAACCTGAAATGCTATGGAGTGCCACAGTAATCCAAAAAGGACAGGAACATCTATGGCTGATAATCAACCTGAGCAAGTGATTAAAGTCTGGATTAATTTGTGATTAGACACTATGATTGAGCCTGCAGACATCATAGGTCCCTGAAAGGTCAGACACATGATTTCATTCAACCAGTCTCACATTAGAAACTGGAGCTGCTAAATGTGCATGTATAGCCTTTTCAGCATAACCTTTAGAAAGCAAAGGAAAAACATATTCTATTTTCCCCTGATTTTTTAAATAATAATAAAAAAGAAAATATTCTTCCCAGACAACAGCATAACACCACCCACTATTTGGAAGAGCACGAAAGTACTGTGGGGGGGCAGGGGAAGGGGAGAGAAATTGAATATTTCTGAATGACTTAAAAAGTCACGTTTCCTCAAAAAAAAAAAAACCTTTGCAGAAAAATATAAGGAGCAGCTCACCAAGAAGGTGAAGCACTGAAAGTGCAACAAATGCTCCAACACCCCAGATGAATTTAATGGCCTTTCTGAAACTGTCTCTTGTTGCACTAGCTAAGGATTCTTTTTTGAGGTAGAGAGTGAGGAAAGACTAACATGTCAGAGAATTCAGGGTCTTTTTCTTAGGCCAAAACCCAGACCTGATCCCCTGAGTCAATTCTGTGTGGAGATTCTCTTGCCTCAGCAATCTGTATTCCCCTGTTTTTGCAGAGTTTGGCTCTCTCAGCCTTAATTACATATTTTCTAGTCTTAGGCTTGGAGCTTGAGACAATCCTCCTTCAAAGTCCTTTCCGCAGGCCTCACACCAAACCTGTGTGCCCTTTGCGCACTTTCCAACATGGAGCGTGAATCCACGACTTGCCTTGCTCAGTCACTCTCCACTCTATAGAGTAAGTCTAGATAAGTAAACTATAATTGCCAGATATTTGAAACCTGTTTTAAAACCTATTACCCACCACGATGCCCCTCCCACTTCACTATGACAACAGAAGCAGGAGAACATTCCTAGACAACCTTCATGTTCATTCTAAAGTTTAATTGGAATGTGATGAGTTACTTACCGGGAATGGTGTTTGGGGGTATTAATCCTTCTTGTTGCCAGTCCTGGAGCTGGTACAGTATCCTTTTATGGACTTGGCTCCACCTAAGAGAATCAGGACAGAGAAATTGCTGCTAGTCACGGTATAATAATCCAATGCTTTGTCATCTTCAGTAGCAGACAATGGGGGACATAGACTGCATTTAAAATAAAGCCTGTATCAACATCTGTCGGGGCTGAGTGGTTTACAGGGGTCGAACCCACCACCTCTCAGTGCTAAAGCATGAGCCTCTGCTGGTTAAGCTAGACACCAGGCCCTGTACAGTAAGAAACACCCAGATCACATACATAGCTAAAGCTGGTGGTGAGTTGGGTGGACAGAACCTTGTGTGCTGAAAATACCATTTCGAAGTAATCAAATAAAAAAGCAGCCAATTATCACCTTCAGAGATGTGACAAATAGTATGCTGAATGAGTAGTGCCTGCCAGACAGTAGCAAAAGAAGCATACAGTTGAAAGCTGCAACTGCAACCCACAAGCCCACATATTACTTTGTGATACCCATACAGCTACTCCATGTATCTACAAAATGAATACAAAGTAGCTTGGATGAGATCTTTTATTGGACTACTTTTATTGTGGTTTCCATCGCTTACATTTGGGACCAAGGCAGCAACTACACCATGTCTGTTAACTACAGAATGGAAGCCTCTACCTTGTATTCTCCTAAGGTGAGGTCCCCTTTTCCTGAGCAGAGCAAGCTGCGTATTAATCTTATGCAAACAGGAAGAGGTAATTGGTTTTCAAAAGCAACACCCAAACTCTCATCCCTACCCCAAACTTTTATCCCTACAGAACTACGCTCAAAATAAGCACTTCTTTAGGTTCAGGAACATCAAATTAGATTTCATTAGTGAGTTCGCTACTGTGCTGAACATAATATACAGTCTAAATGATATCAAAACAGTAAAGAAACAAACAAAAACACTCAGGTAAACAATCATCCCACAGACAGTAGAACCCTTCATAAAAACACATGTTCCAAAACAATATTTTCACCAGGATGAATTTTACACCATCTGTCTCACCTACTTTCTCCTTGTTCTTATTGCAGACCATTCAAACAAAGCAATTGTTGGAGAACAATAGCGCTGATACTAACAAATAGTGTAATTTTGCGGATAATAAGGAAAGACGAAGAGTGGACTGAATAACCTGATTCTCAGAGGTGAATACATACTACAGTTTAGCAAGTAATGGGGTATGCCTTCAGCCTGGCTTAAAGCACATAGGCTTTCTTCCCATAAACATGGCCAAGTCCAGCTCTGAGAAGCCCAGTAAATAAATTTAGGATCTGACATATGAGAACTAGGAGAGCTTTAAAGTGTCAAACCTAATCATCTGTTCCTCTAGACATAGCCTTGGAAGGCACTGAGGGGACACACAGAGCTTGACATAGCCAATAATTAATATAATGACATTTAAATTTGATTGAGACAGCAGGTTCTCCTTCCTCTGCTTTAATAAAACCTTTAGGGGTTCTATTAGGAAACCCAAGTACTAGTTACAATGATCCCAACCCTAGATTTGAGACCCATATAATGATTGTTTGCAAACTTTTGCCTTAAATTTTGAGTGCCAGAGCAATTAAGTTGTTCCCATAGACCCTTGACAAACATAACGCAGCTTGTAAGATGCTTAGGCCTTTCTTCTTTGCTCTATAATTGCTCAAAACCATGTTATAACAAAAACAAATGCGAAGCTAGTTACTCGATTTACTTGTGATACGGTCTGTCAATCATCTGCAACCAAAAACAATTACTCATCCAAAGATCATTATCTATTATTCTTGAATACTGGGTTTGTAGTAGTAGAAGTAGTAGTGCATGAATCATCAAGTTCATTGTTAATTGCTGTTAGTGTGAATCTGCCTAAAACAGGAAACACAAAGAGTGGAAGGGGAAAACAAATGCAGGGGGAAATTTTAAAAGACACTTATTTAAATGACTTAGAAGTCTTAGTCGCATTTTCAGATATGTCATCCATTAATGAGCCTAGGTCAATTCTGAAAATGGACTAATAGGCCTAACAGTGTGATCTGTCAGCAGGACAGTGCATGTGCTATCCCCTGACAGAGAACTGCATCCAAACTTACTTAGGCACTTCTAAAAACTTTATTTATAATGTCTTGGCTTATGTCCCATACCAAACTAGTGGCAGCATGCCAGGGTCAGGGATATAAACCAGGTCTCAGCTTCCAGTCCCAGGGCAGATACTTGCAGCCTGACCCCCAGCCTGACGGGGCCCAACTGGTCCCACTGGGCTTGGGTTGGACTCCCCAGATGTGGGAGGCCCTGCCTCTCACGGAACACTATGATGTCATGGTGCTCCATAAGGGATGTGGCCATACTGGAAAGGTGAGTAGGAATGCCTTAGCCGATGTAGCCCTGTGAGCAGGAATCCCTTTTCTGATGTAGACCTGTGCTTTACAGAGGTCATGACATCATGGCATGGGGGGGCAGTCAGACAGACTCAGACTCGCAAGAGCCCAGCTGCAGGAGGCTTGGGTCAGGTTGAGGACCAGATCTGGGTCCCAAGCAGGGTTCTAGTACCATTGTCCATCCACTAGTCCCTAGGTTCTCAAACTGGGAGGCCTGGAAAGTGTTTGGGGGTGGGCGGGGGGAGCACAATAAGGACCTCAACTGGCAAACACCTAGCTCCACACACACTGAGCTAGGGGGAGAGAGAGTCAAAGAACAAGGAGAGCAGGGGAGAGGAAGCAATAGGAGGGTATGAAGGAAGAGAGAGAACAAAATCTTTGCATAGGTGTGTGGTGTAGGGAGGGGCCACAACTACAACAGAGAAGAGGAAGGGGGAGTGCAGTTCAAGAATGTTCAGGAATCAGTGTACCAATTGAAAAGATGAGGAATATCCAGTTATTTCTCCCATCTGCTCCATCACTCCCAGAACTCCACTTCATTTGGGACTAATAAAGTGAACAAAAACTGACATTAAATCAGTGCCAATGCCCTTTCTCCATTGTTTTCCTTCTCCCAACAAGATGCCAATTTCCCACATAATCTTCCTGGGTAAGTTTCCTAGGTTTTTTTTTTAAAGGATAGATACAATGTTTCACATTGTTTGCTAGAAAATTCTAGTAACAGAATTGCCTAATTTTGATGGAAACCAAGCAGGTCCAGACAAGGCTCTGTCGCCGATGATAAATGTTAAGGTGAAAGGTTGGTTCATCAGTCTGGTTTGCTAGACAAGAACCTTACCCTGCTCCTTGATAATTAGAGGCTCAATGCAGACTGCTAGACTGCAGCATTTCAGAAGGTCAAATTGGAACCAAGTTTTTAATTAAACAGAGGTAACGTTAAAGGGATATAAAGCTGCAGGTTTTTCAACAACTGGAAAGGAGACACATATTTAATGAGCTGATCAAGAATCACATGCTAGCTTTTGCAGCTTGAGTCTTGATCCAATCCCATGACAAACGAAATGCAACAATCACCATGTCCATAGTAGTTCAAAGCTTTGTTTAATGGAGCTTTCATTTCAATTACTCAATACCAGGTAACTTTTCTCCACATGGTAGCTTTCTTTCATACCAAAGGACAAAGAGGGTGTTACCAGATGTAGTACTAGCCACATGTTTTCAGAGTTTAAACATACATTGGCTATTATGTCAGGTAAGGGTTGTGAAAATACAGATCCTGCTACAAGTTTACCACACATTCCATTTCCAGAAATTATGGGGGTGGGCAACCCGTTACCAGTGCTTTCATAGAACTGCTGTTACATGTAGCTGAGTGCACCATACCGTTCATCTGTGGTAATTCAACCAACCATTGAAGCATGGTCTCATCCAAACACCAGCTGGTGGGAAGAGGAGACTATACAGTTGCTGCTGGAATACACAACAGCAAGACTGTCTACAGGAGTGGCTATCAGATTGGGATATTTTAACATGTGATGGATTGCCACATATTTATCTGGAAATCCAGATATTAGGGGTTTTGTGGAGTTACACTATTTGTTCTTGTAGGGCCCAATACTGCTCCTCTGGAAGCCTGTGGTAAAGCTCCCATTTGACATCAATGGCAACAGGATTAGGCCAATAAATTCATATTGGTTGAGCCACTCAATGTCCGGCATTTACCACTCAGAAATCTGCATGATTATCTAATCTTAGGCAGTTTGCAACCTTGAGTACAACCTTTTCCCATAAACTTTGGTCATTTCCTGATTTTATGCCTACATGGGATTCCAAGGTGCAGAGGCAAATTGGAACTGGGGGAAGGCAGGAAGCAGGTTCAATATACTGCAACTATTTGGGTGAAGGTCCAGATGAGTTTTTATTCTATCCGCACCACTTCAGCCCTCCTCCCAGTTCAGAAAACTACACAACCAAACAGCGCTCAGATTATGGGAGGAAAGGTATGAGATGCCTTAATGAAAAGACCTCCCCACACAATGACCACCAAACATTGGTCACTCTATGGGCCATTAGAAGCCAAGCTGTTAGTTCCCCTGGTCCTCCAGAGGGCAGTAGGATCTGCGTATTTTACTAAGTGCCCTCCTAGATGCCTCATCGTATTATGGACATACAGGATTATTGCATTGCAGGACAAACATCTCCAACAAACGTGATTTTCTCCAACATTTGTGTATGGGAGGGTGTGTGTATGAGCTTGCCTCTCACTCAGTGCTAGATGTCATGTATTGTGAGGGATAACCTGTATTTCAGAACTGCACAACCCTCCCACCCCCAACATAGGTGCCCTCATGACCCATACAACAGACATCCCCACAGCTCTGTACAGCCCCACATAACAGAAACTAGTCCATCTCCCTCTTCCATAGTGTCCCTTATTCTATAATGGATTTTTTTTTAACCTACGTTGTTTTTAAATGACAACATACCATTCTGAACTCATTGCCAATGCACCGAAGGAGACAGGACACAAGCACTGGGATTTGAACGGCCGCACTCTTTATTGAATCAGATTACAATTAAATTGGGTGGGGGTAAATCACCTAACCCAAACAGTAACCCGGGGTGGTTTCGATGAACCCTCGATTACCACCCCAATCGTGAACACAATGTCTTTTCCCCCTCTCGGTGGCCCCTGCCATGGGTGAGGGGGACCACATCCTTTGAACTTGAGTAAGGATAAGGGCACCTGCCAACGGGGAACCGTACTTGTCCCTACTGCCCTCGCTTGACACCCCTCCCAGGGAGGCTGCCCCGCCACTTGCCCTACCCTGCTTTTCGGTGGGTGAGCCTCCCCATCTCTTAAGGAGATGACCCCTGATTATGGTCATTCTAACCTACTCTAACTTACAGTACTGGACCCCTGCCACTAAGGGGTTTCTGGGGCTACCCGGACAAGCCTGGCCCCACCACACACGTATAACCTATCTAGCACCCAAACCAGCATCCCCTTCAGGACTCCCAAGTAACGATCGTTACCCTCAGATGACAGGTGAACCCCATCATGCCTATACAGTGCAGGGTGTCTATGCGTCAGGGCCCGGCTGTCTATGTGCTCACCACCCAGGCCAGTGAGCCACCTACCCACATCCCTGTTGACAGTCCTCTGGGTCCTGTCAATCTTTCTGGGGTGGACCCCACCGCCCCATGTCATCCACTTGACCAGGTCATTCCATATGTTTAAAGTGGCTGGGAAAAGTTTCTTAATTTCCCAAAGATCACTCTTAATGTTCTTGATCAGCTGAACGCCTTTCAAATGGGGCATGTCATTCTCACCCAGGTATATCACGAGGACGTCAGGAGGGGGCCCCGGAAAGGCACCTAAAGCGCTGGCAGGAGTTAGTGCCACCTCATACCTCCGTGGCCCTTCCAATGGATCTCAGCCTACACCGATAAACCCAACTGGGCTCCCCATCTAGTCTGGCCAGCTGCCTTGCCCGCCCAATGCACCAGGCTGTGGCTGACGATCCAGACCTGCTTCCGGAGCCGCAGGGGAACACCTGGGGAAATGAAAGGAAGGTTAGGACTGGTAAGGGGGGGGGCGTACATAAGTCCAGAAGGCCCCCAACCTCCAACAGACCACTGCCCTGATAGCCTGCTCGGACATGCTGATCTCTGCCACAAAGCTGGCGGCCTCTATACGGAACAAATGCGTACTGTATGCAGCCAGTGGCAACCCAAGTCAGAACAACACTGACCTAAGAACTGCTGTGAATTGGTACCTGGTTAACTGCTGGCCCCTGGAATGCCTAAAAAGGAAAACTGGTACCATCTGTCACATCACGAGGTATGCCTCGACCGCTCTTACTGGGCACAACTCTCCCAAACTTGCCCTGTTCAGTTTTACCACTTGCCCTCTCCCCCTCTGATCAGTTTTGGAGCAACGAATGTGCACAGCCATTGTTGTTGGGCTGATCCGGATGTCGCCTAGGCATAGTGCCTTACCTGAGGTGTCCCTAGCTGATTCGGCTACTAGTTTGCTCACGCAAAATGCTCCAAAGAATGCTAACTTGAACAATGAATTAAACAATGAAACTTCATAACAATCGAAACAGATCTGGAGAAGTATCCCGCACACATCCAGCAGCAAACGCAGAGTAATGGGGACCCTCTGGTCTGGAGTCCTGGTTAGCTCCCTGGACCAGCTTTCTAAAAGGTGCCTGGCAAAGAAACCCTGGTTTAGAGGGGGATGGCAGACAACTTCCCAGCTATGGCACCCGGGGCCACCCCCTCACCTAAAAAACCAGGCAATTTGGAGCATCTGCAACTCTGGAATCAGAAAACCAGGGGTCCACCCCTGCGCCAACCGGTATTGCTGAAATTCCCAGAAGACTCTGTCATAAGTGGCCCTTGTACAAGGTGCCAGGGATCCCAGAACGGTGGTGCACAGCTCTACAACTCAAGGTTCCACACCGATGGCGGCAGCGGCTCTGGGGGTCACCCGGGCTTGTGGTGCCAGCAAGTGGAAACGCTCCATCTGGAAGTGAGAGAGGGCATCGGCTACACCATTGTCTACCCCAGGAATGTGCCTGGCTTGAAAGAGGATGTTGAATTTCAGACAGGTGAGCATAAAAGCCCTAACTAGCTTCATGACCCTTGGAGACCGGGAAGACTGGGTATTGTTGATGTGGACAATGGCTTGGTTGTCACACTAGAACAGAACTGAATGGTTCGCTAGCACAGGTGGATGGTCAGGATGATGGGAAAGAGCTTCAGGAAGGTGAGGTCCCTGGTGACTCCCAGCTCGCACCATTCAAGAGGCCAAAGGGCTGTCACCCACCTATCCCTAAAGAATAACCCGAATACAGCACCACCAGCCTCATCAGAATGCACCTGAAGCTCTACTTCCAAAAATAGTTGGTCCCTCCAGAAGCTGGTGTCATTGAAATTTGCTAAAAAGCTGTCCCAAATCTGGAGGCCTTCTTTCATCTCCTTGGTGACCCTGATATGGTGGTGAGGAGGTGGGTTACCTGCCAGCTTGGCGTAAAGGCGGGACAGGAAAGCCCACACTGGGGCAACCACCCGACATGCAAAATTGAGGCTCCCTAAGACTGACTGGAGGTGGCGAACCGTAACTTTACCCACAACCAGGCACTCTTCAACCTTGGCCCATAGGGAGATTAACTTATTCCAAGGGAGCCAGGAAACGGCCACCACTGTATCCAGCTCGATACCGAGATATGTCAATCTAGTGGCTGGCCCCTCCATCTTCTCAGGTGCCAGGGGAATGCACAATTCCTCTGCCACCCTGTGAAAGGTCTGCATCAGCCTCGAGCATTCCTCCGTGTTGGTACAACCGATAAAGAGGAAATCGTCCAGATATTTTGTGATTCCCTCCATGCTGGAACGTTGTTTTACAATCCATTCGACAAAGGAGCTGAACCTCTTGAACGCTGAACAAGAGATCAAGCACCCTATTGGCATGACCATGTCATAGTAGTACCAGCCGTCAAAATGGAAACCAAGCAAAGGGAAGCTCTCTGGGTGTACTGGGAGCAAATGGAAAGTGGACTTAATATCACACTTCCCCAAGATGGCACCAGGCCCAAACAACCTAATGATGGACACTGTAGAGTAAAACGATGCATACCGGACCGAAGAAGGGGGGGAGGCTGAGCGGAGGGAGTGACCAGTCCAGAAGGCCCACCCCTCAGGGCTTGAGTGCCCTGACGTGGCTACACCCCATCGGCCCCGACCACCTGGTCAAGGAATCACACAGGGGGGTTAACCACGTGCCGCCCCCACCGCGGGGGAGGGCAGTGGAGGTTCCAGGCTCAGCCCCTGGGTACCCCGCAGTGTGAGCCTGTGAGGGGAGCACAGCACCAGGGGTTGGGTTCAAGGGGGGATCCCCAGCAGAGCCCTAAGTGAATTGCCTCAGCAGGTTCTCACACCCCACCAGTCTGTCCCGCAGAGGGACTTCCCCACCGCCATCTGGGTGCCCCTCCACTGCAGGGAGGGCAGGGTCTGGGCCCACCAGACCAGCAAAAGGCTCCCAGGTGCCCTTGGGTGCCCCCTGAACTGGGGGGGGTGTCATCCGCCTGCGTGGCCTCACGCTGCCGCTTTTTTGCCGCCGTCGCTTTCTTTTTGTCCTTCCCCATCTTGTGGGGAAGGTAAATTGAACGAGGGAGTGGAAATGCTCCCCCCCTCTACCTGCTGCGTCCTGGATCCCCACCTGTTTGATTGCTGTCCGCCAGTCTGGGAGGGTCCGCGGGATCAAGGTGCAGCAACTGCTGACGTTTTCTTGAGGTTCCTAGACGCAAGTGGGGCTGGAGCCATGTTCCTCACTGCGCGGGGGCCCGCGTGCCTATTTGCAGCCTATCCTTGCCTGTAGGAGTTGCCTAGCAACCCTCGCCGGATTCTCCTTAGAACAGCGCCACTGCTCCTTTCCCGCCTCGGGGCTCCGTTGCAGCCCCAACGCGGGAACAACCCAGCTGTCCTGCCTCCTAGGCGGGCACAGCAAGGGGCTTCTCGCCCCCCCAACCCTCCCCTTCGGGGGGTGGGTGGGTGGAGGCAATTCTTACCTCACTTCTCGGAGTGACATCATCATAATCAGTCCGGTTTCTGTGGCTAAACTACTGCTGTTGTGATGTTCTATTAGAGTATTCCATTCCTGGTTGTCTATTTGTACCTGCACAGATAATACAAATGACTGTTGTATAACGTTCTTTATTTCGAACATTCCGCTAAAACCTTGAAAAGTGTTTGACAAAAATGTTCTAAAACCCAGAAGCAAGTTGGAAGCATCACAATTTTTAATGATCCAACTATCTAGACAATCAATTTCAGAATGACATAAAAAAACACTAGAATGTTCTAAGTATATTGTTTTAAAACAGCCCTAGTTACCCCTTGTAGCATTGCCGATGTTAGCCCTCCAAAATGTAAAAATCAAACTACAGACATGCTGTTGCCAACAAATATAAAACATATCCAAAATGCATGCATGTGTGGAGGGGGTGTGGAAGAATAATGGAAGATGTATTGGAACCAGGAAGCTAGGGATCAAGGGACTTGCTGTTACTTCCCTTCCTTGTGTCTGCTTTAAAATGGAGATCATTTTGAATAGGTCTCATAAAATGGGCACAGAGCCTTGGATGGAAGATGCAAATTATAACTGAAAGAAAGTTTTATTTACCTCACAAAAGGCCCATCAGGTAATAACTGGTTTCAGAGGCAATTTCTGCCACCACCTCTTTGAGATGAAACCCTAGCAGAAAACTCATCCCTGCTGTTTCAGAATCTGTAGCTTTCCAAACAGAAGGGTGTATCTAGGACAGGATCCTCCTTTGTTCACTTCAAGTGACACTTTACTTGAAGAGGAGTCCCTATAGAAACAGCAGGACTACTCCTGAGTATAGCAGCATATGCTGGCCCTCTCAGCATTGGAGCTAATCAAGCATAGTTTACTGCCAGGGGATTTTTCTGGAATTGCTGTAGCCAATTCTGATTGATGCTGAAAATGGAAAAAAAAGAAATCCTGCCAAAATACAGATAAAACAAAACAAAATCTTCCAGACAAAACAAATGCACTTAAAATGTGCTATTTTATTCTTGCTCTGGGCTCCCCAAACATTTTCCTTCCCTCCCTGAAAAATAACGGATATAAAAATTAAATATAAATTCTCCAACAAAAAAGTGAAAAGTGCTGAAACACAGTAAATCACTGAGCCTGGATGGCATCCGAAGGAAGTTTTGGAAAGAAATAAAGGCTGAAAAAGTGGAGCTACTGACTGAGATATATCATAGATCCTTAAAAACAGCAACTGTTACTCAAGGCTAGAAATTCACTTATGCTACCTATGAAGGAGAAGGGAGCCAAGGGAAATGATAGATCAGTGGGGCTCACCTTAGTACCAAGGGGAATAGAGCCCAGTAAGTCTCATCTCAATGCTGAAGAAACTGGAAGGTTGCATGGATCCTGGGATTCACACCCAGGGAGAAAGCCATAATTATTACATTGGCACAGTCCTCTGCGGATTCTCCTGAGGAGGGCGCTTTAAACAGCGATAAAGACACTTTCTCAGTGAGATACCCTGCCCATGCCCTCAGACATAGCCCAGAAGTAGGCTTAACTGTAGCTCCAGAGCACATGCAGCTCTTTGGAGCCATTATGCAGCCTACCTAGCTTCCCGCAATGTTAATTGTTTTTTATTTTTAAGTTAATTTAAATGTTAGCTGAAATGTGAAGCATAACCAGATGTTTAATTCTTTACACTACTTTAGGTACCAATGATACCAGCAATAAGATCCTGAATTTTACCGATGATTTCCTATTGTTGCTTCCATGAGAATTTCCTAGATGTTTATAGGAACCAGAGTAGTCCAGTGGATGGCATGTTGAACTGGTACATAGGAGTTGGTTTGAATCCCGGGGTGCTTTTAAACAAGCAAGGCTTGGGAGAGGGGATTGTCCATGGCCACTGAGTGTCACAGCTGCAGAACAGCCACTCAGGTGAAGCGCGTGGGCAGGGATTCTAATAGATAGTTCCCAGCATGACTACCATGGCAGCCACCTCACACTCCGCCACCCCCCTGCCACGGACCGTGGGGGAGGGGGAAAGCATGTTCGGCTGGCCTTTGAAATTGACATGTTCTGGTGTGAGTGCTGAGGAAGCTGGGCTCCCCAGTATTCGCAGCCAGTTCCTGCAAGTTGCAAAGGCCGATTTCCCCCGCCCACAGTACCTGTGAGTGGCGGACTGGTCTGCTAGTGTGACTGGCCACCCCAGTTCATATGGGCAGGGGATGCGTGGCTCCCAGCTGCCACACACCTTTTTGGCTTGCCCTGCATGGTGCATTCCAGATTTCTTGGCAGTGTTCCATGAGTGGGGTGCTGCATAGCTCATGGGAGCCTGCATTCCCCTGCTTTAGCCTTCAGACGGACAGTCGGATGAGTGGCTCCTGGGTGGCCATGCATGGTAGCATCTCATTTAAAAACACTCCTAGTCCCATGCGGTGGTGGCAGTGGGCAGGTCACTTCTTTTAGCCTTGACTTTCTGACTATAAAGTGGAGCGATAGGTCAGACCAGCTAACTATCTGGTGTATGGTGGGTTCAATGGAAGCTGAGTGATGCTTCAGCATATTAGCCTCCTTTTCTGTCATTGGACTCCCATGGTCTTCCAAGATATGGATATATTTATATCCAGAGAGATGAGAGCTCTAAAGCTCAGGTCATGCTATGCAAGCTCTCTCTTTCTTAGGGATTTAAATTGCTGCCCACCATCATAATACCTGAGAGCCCTCCATGTAAAATCAATAGTAATAGCAAAACCCCTAGTTAAATAATTTTACAGAATCTCTGACCCTGTTAATTCACAGTTTCTAGCCCAGCTTTTGGGTTAGGCTTAGGAAGAACTGCCTTTTTATTTAGCCTGCTTAAATTTGTGTTTATTTGCCTTTTCCAAGCTCCCTAAATACTCAGATGTTCATTTGCAATCTCAGGACATGTTGCTTCCTTTTAAAGCACCCCTTTTGCTCACCTTGACACCCTGAATGATGATTTAACACAGTGTTCCTCCACCACGAATAAATATGCAGAGGCTCTAATTGGAAGTTATCTGCTTATTCAACCCTGGGCTAGGTTTGTTTAGTAGCTACGAATATTAGAGACTTCTGCTTATTGAATCAGTAGAGCTGAACTCTGCAAAGTGACTTTTCGTTGCTGAATTATGTTTACTGAGAGCCAGCACGCTTCCTCTTCCCCATATCTCGCTCATCCATGCTGAGACATGGAGCGTGCAGGTCCCACACTCTACTGCAGCAGGTGGCTTGGCTATTAACAAGACATGCCAACTGTTCTCCTTTCCTGAGGTAGCAAGACTAAAATGCTTTCTGCAATGAATCTCTGAAGCTCCCAACCATATCCTGAGCTGGGACAGGATCAGGGACAGGTCACTTTCCCCATTACACTCCAGGTGAAAAAAACAGACAACTCACAACAGCTTCTAATTTTAAATCATCTCCTGGCTACAAATTCTCTCTTGCTTTCAAGAGGCCTTTGGGTAAGGTCTACTTCTATTTTTAATTAAGTTGCTACTCCAGTCCAGCCTCCGCTCATTTCCT
>QEPC01006395.1:562742-573635 GCA_003113815.1 Sphenodon punctatus
TTGGGTACAGGGTGGGGGAGGGAAGGGTCACTTACTTGCTGTCTCTGTGAATGGCAGGCAGCGCGCAGGAGTCTCTCTCTCTTGGGGGACATGAGGCAGGGAAGAAGCACGCATGCGCGCTGCTCCCCCTTTCTCTGTCCCCCGAGCCAAGCTATCTCGCCAGGGCTGTCAGCGCAACCGCCCTGGCGAGATCTTCCATTGCTCCCATTGAGCGCAATGGAAGGTTGTAGCCCCTCCCTCCACAGCACGTCTCATACGTGCTGTGGACGGAGGAGTTCAGCCACCCCAATCACGTTTTCCATAAGAAAACGCTTTGGGCGGCTGATTTTTGAGCCTTCTGGGACCCACTCCTCTGGAGTGGGTCCCAGAAGAGAAGTCAAGCTGCAGCAGCCTCTGCCTAGCCTTTGCAATCAGAGTGGAGAGGCTGCTGCAGCGGCACTGTGGTCAGTTTCAGTGAAACTGACATGAAATTGACCACAGTGCTGCAGCAGCCTCCGCTCTGAAGCAAAGGCAAGGCAGAGGCTGCTGCGGGCAGCGGGGAAGCGGTGGGGAGGTGTTTTTTTTTGGCGCAGTGCCTGTCAGGGTGCTTGGGGGGTCAGCGCCCCCAACGCCCTGGAAGGGGAGCCGCGCCTGATCAGAAGATCTACCAGGGAAATAAAGGCAAACTGTCCACCCGCCTGTCCTACAAAGGAAGTACCGATAGACTATCTGAGCCATCAACACAAGAAGATGTCTTAGAAATGTCAGAAGGGGAACACAACAAATGGACAAAGGCACCTACAGAAGACATGGTAGCAAATGCCCTGACAAAACCTTTAGCAGGAGAGTGTCACTGAAAGCTACTAAGTAAAATGGGTTTAGTAGGTTAACTTCTGTCTGTTGAGAAGGGGTGTTGTTATGCAACATTCATAAGTTAATGCCTGCTGAATTAAGAACAGTAATTGACTATAGAGCCACCAGATGGCGCTGCTAAGTTTATGTGTACATGGAAGGGAGATGGGGTTTTGCAGTTGAATTCCTTTGTGTAACCACTCCTTCTTCCTTTCTCTCTCATTGTCTCCTGTCTCCATTTTGTCTTCATACTAGTCAGATGCAACTAAGGATCTGTGCCTGAGAAAGCTTAAGTAAAGTTCTTGTTTAAACCTTCAGCTGCATTTGTCTTTACTGATTGTGAATCAGATATTACTCTGTAACAGGATGCAGCACTCAAAGAGGGGCTGTCGGGAGGTATGAGTGTGGGTGTGTTGAGTGGAAGGAAGGCATTGTGGCTAAGGCATTGGGCTTGAGATCAATGTTCAACAATCAACTCTGCTCTGAGACTGTCCTAGATCCTCTGTGTGACTTCCAAGTAAGTCACCTACCCCAGATTTTCAAAAAAAGCCCAGCCCCATTTTTCACCACAAAGCCGCTTTCAGACATCTCCCCCACCCCCACGCATATTCTGACTGTGGGAGGGAATGCACAGCCAGGATATGCACGGGGATTGGCCAGTCTGAAAGACCCTTCCCCACGTGAGTTTGCCGGCAGACATGCACAATCCAGCTCTGCATCTCTGCAAGCATCTGCCGGCAAAGCCACGTGGGAGGGGGGCAGCCTTTCAGATTGGCCGATCCCCATGCATATCCTGACTGCGCATTCCCTCTTGCAGCCAGAATATGTGCCGGGGGCCTGAAAGCAGCCTAGTCTGCCCATAGTTGTGCAATGGGAACAGCTGAGTGCTGCTCAACATTTCTGAAAATCTGATCTTGAAAACATGGCCCATAAACTCTCAATGCCTCAGTTTCTCATCTATAAAAAGAGCTTAAAAGTACTTTAGAGAGGTGCTGTGAGTATAAGTTCTTTGGGAAGGGCTCAGATGTAATGGCTTGGAGCCCACATCTGATTTTCAACAGACAGGATTTGGCCAATTAAGCTGAAGGCATCTTTGCTGAAACCGAATTGACTTTAGTAGAGTTAGATGAACTGGGTGCATTATTTACATTTTCTGCAGCTTGTGAACATCTATAACAATTTCTTGCAGTTTGGTCAATTTGAATTAAGCTGGAAAGTAGTGAAAAGTTTCCTTTACCTCCCCTTTTGGAGTACTAAGGGAAGCCCCAATGCCCTTGGAAGATTTAGACCAATGTCTACAACACTGATTAAAATTAATGCTGTGCCTCTTTACCTCCTTTGGCCATGGCTAGAATTAAAGACGAATCTTAGTGCCCACTAAATATTTAAATGACTAAGAATGAACCACCTCATGCAGATAAACTACCTAATATCCCTGATCCCTAAGGTACAGATGACCTAACTCACAGTCCCTTCTTTATATAATTTGTTGCCATTTACCGGCAAGAGACATGTGCTCCTTAGAGAGGGGAAGAATGAGTTGCACTGTGGGTAGGCTTGCTCCCTTTGCTATCAGACTATGCATCGCAGAGCTGCATTCATGACTGCACTTCACTTAGAGCTACAATGCTTGACTAAGGAGACCAATCAATGGAGCTGCCACTAGGGGCCTATGGGAAATAGACACCCTTACTGCATTTACCTCTGGGGGCTTAGCTCTTATTTTTAATGGTATCAAAACACAGGTCACTGACAAAGGGCTCACAGGCCTGCCTTCTGAAAAGAACACAATTGTCATGACTTTGTTGAGAGAAGGGTTACAAAGCTCCGCTGCCGATTTTCTGGCAAACAGTGAATGTTGGGAAATGCACAGGTTTAAAGGAGAAGGGTCTGCAAAGAGTCTTTTGCCTAATTGTTTCAAGGTTGGGTGGGTACAATTCAAGCCATGCTGTCCCCTGGGGACAAACTTGGAATGCCCCAATTTATTACCTCTTTAAACAGAGAAGGGACAAGGAGAATGAGGTCATGACCCTAACTCACAGCAGCTGATTGGTCACAGAAGATAATGTCTCTGCCTGAAGGGCATTCCTGGAGCTGCTGTGTTGTCCTGAGCTGATGAGTCTTCATATCTTTTGTGAGGCGATCCGGTTTCCAGATGGTGTCAAATGCAGGCCTGGGGCTTTTTGTCGTATTTGAGCCCAGCATCCTAACTATGCAAACTTAGTCTAATTGATTCAGTACAGAAAAGGCAAATAACCTGTTGCCTTTTTCTCAAATCAAAGGATTTAAATCTACCCCAAATGTTTTTTTTTTCAACTTTGAGTAATAAAGAATAAATAATAATTGCTCCCCTGAGTGTGTCTGAATAATTGCCACTGACCTAAATTCCAACGGAGTAACTGTGCCATTGCATTAAACAAATGTATTTGTAGAGCAGTGCTGTGCCAGGGTTTTAGTATCAGAAGTTAAATGCCACAGACAACAATGAGAATGTGTCTGAACCTTCATGGAGTGAGATGCCCTTAACTCCAGATTCCCTCCTCCTGAGGAGGTGCCACTAAATCTTCCTTTTTTGTTCTTCATCAAAGTCCAGAGATGATAACTATTGCAGTAGCACTCTTGGAATCAGTCAAGGGAAGAGAAATGGCAAATATCAGGCACTGACATTTTGTACAGAAAGCGCTATCATTGGGTGTTAGCAAACGTGACAGTGACCCACTTGGGCCTGCTGTGTCCCACTTTGACCCACAGACCACCGTCATGTTTGCTGGAGTTCTGCCAGATGTTTGACTTGGATTTTCCCGGGCGTATTAGCAGCGGAGACCTTCGGGGTCACAGCCTGGGCTACCATCTGCCCTTTTGGGAGAGTGGGCTACAGTGGGCTGTAATGTTTATTATAATGTTAAACTCACAGATTTTTGATTCACAGCAAAATCTTATGGAATCATAGGTTGGGAAGGGATTGCAAATATAATATAATCTAGGGCTATCCAACTGGTGGCCCGCAGGCCAGATCTGGCATAAAAATCTGAGGACATGACCAGGAAGTTAGTTAGCTGTCTAGTCCAACCCTCAGCACTAAGGCAGGATTAGCTAGATCGAACCTAGCCGGACAAATATTTATCCAGACATCTCTTAAAAACCTGAGTGAAGGAGATTCCACAGTCTAAACTGGCAACTTTACCATTGCCAGCTGTTCTTTACCATCCCAAGCTCCTTACTCTCCTACATAGGGTCCAATCCCAACCAATACCCCAGCCAGAAAAAAATACTCCTTTTGCAACAGGGTAACACATAACACACCCAGCTTAGAGAATGATTATTTCAACCCCTAAAACAAATAGTTATGATGAGTCTGAACAAGGGAGCATTGCCGTACAAACAAGAAGCCATCTGCTGAAATTCATCACACCAGGACCACATGGAAGGGAGGGGTGAGAAATCACACCTGTTACAAATTTAACGGGGGAGTTAATTGGCTTCTTTGCATTTATCTTGGACCTAATTAACAGCACCATTTAACCTTTGATTTTAAACAATTTCTAAACCCGCCTGCCATTGTTCTGCTGACTGTGTCACTATATATTATCATTTTATCTGTTCACTAAATCTTTTTAATAGCCTTTCACCCCCACTTTTTAATTCCGGAGCCATCACTAGCAGACAGGATGCAGATATGAAGAAGCTGACATTCTTCTTTTAGTAATTTGCAGTGGAATCCTTGCTGGCTTGATGTAGTCATTTTGCTCCCTGCGCTGATGTGACATTAATTATTGTTAAATATTCTTATCTGTTACGTACAGTTCTGTTTAGATAAAGGTCAGCGTCTGTGCCCATGACAGGGCCTGTTGTCAGCACATGGTGGAACTAATCACTCACTCCCTACCTTCCAATACCCTCCTCATATTTTGAGTCTTTTTTTCATTAATTCAGGCTCAATAGATAGACATTAAAAAATGCAAAACAACTCAACTGCTCAGATTGGTGTTTGGATATGAAATTATTAGCTCGGATAGCACAGGGTAATATTGCCTGACTGCAATATCTAGCTGCAATACCTCATTAAGGAACCGTATGGCTGCCTCTGGAAAAAATATTTCCTTCTTTAATTAAAAGTCAACGTTGCCTGTAGGGTTGAAGGTCAGGATTCGTCACCAAGTCTTGCACAGGAAGGCTTCTTCCATGCTTATTGGCAAGATGGTGGTGTAGGGGGTGAGGAATGATAAACAGATCTTTCTTTCACTTGCCACACAGTTCTGCTTTTATCCTCAGAACCAAAAAACGTCTGTAACTGGCTCACCCTTCACCCAACAGATTCCCAGCGTGTGATTGTCTTGTTTCACCTTCATATCCTCTCTCAGTGGTGTCAACAGAGGGCAGCAGCTCCTACAGAAAGACTGCAAAATAAAAGCCTCTTAGGCAGGAGGCAGGCTACAGAGGTCATAATAATAGCTGTCCATCACGTATCAAATCCCCATCTCAGGTATTTGGTGTATAGCCAGTCCTAGTGTATATGTCCCTTTCGGCAGACTGTAATAAGTAAACTCAACACATATGTGCCTTGCATAAATATGCCATACATTTCTCTTTTTAAACACAGAAATAAATGTGTTGCTAACTTACTGGAGGCAAAACGATAAGCCTGGAAGAGATGTGACCTTTGGGTGGCTGCTGCAGGGAACTGGAGAGTCATACTATCTCACACACAAGTGTGCCTTGTCCAACACAAGGAACAGAACACAGGGCACTTAGTCTAAAATAAGCAAACAATGCTGAACACCACAAGCCCAGGGTCATTTTACACCCACAAGCACTCAGTCCATTCCTGGGGGACTGCCAGGCCCAAAGTGCTTCAAAGCCCATTTCACTACTTTCTTGGGGGGTAAAGTACTTTTAAATGCTGTTTTTCCCTTTGAAAATCTTCTCCTTATTGTGAGATCCAGCCAAACACCTAAGCACAAGTTTAGCCTTAAGCAAAATAAGCAGAGCTACTCAAGTGTTTTACAAATGTACATGCTTAACTTTAAGTGAGTTAACGAGAGGTTATGGCAGTACCAAGTTAGAGAAGCACCTCTATGGTGGCCGGGCTAGCTAGCACAGCAACTCCCAGAACCCCCTGTAGCCTATGAACCAGAGCACCCCAACTACGCCCTACCCTGTACAACCCAAGCCTGGCCTTCCACTGCCACTGTGCTGCATAAAGACCAGGTCCCATCCCACATTTCATATTCATACCTTGCCCTATCCCTTTAGTGTTCAGGGCGGCTTATGAGAGAAAAACGCAACACAAATATTTAATGCAATCAATAAAATCTCCACTCAATAATATAAATAAATAATTATCTCCTCCCTCCTCACCCCCATATCTCATTTCATCTCATTTATTAGTTTGTGGCGTGATGCAAGGTCATTGCCCTAAAGTTAGTAATTACAAAAATTATACAATTACTGTTAAATTTAACAATCAATCTGAATCTTACATCAATAAAATTAAAAAAGTACTGAACACCGGTACCCTCACAAACATACTCTTTTCATATCGTATATTAACATAATCTCTGTATCTAGACTCATATATAGAGAGGGAGGTTTGTGTGGCTGCCTGGCCCAGAAGGGGGACCTGCCAGAGGAGTGCTGAGCTGCTAATCTCACCTGCACCCCTCCCTCTACAGGTATTTCCAGTGGGGCAGGGCCCAGGGGGCTCTAGCCTGAAGGGTTGGTCCCCCGGCCACCAAAGGGTGTCGGCCATTGGTCGGGCCGTTTGTCGGCCAGAGTCGCTGTTGCCAGATATCCTGCCCCAGGAATAAAGGAATTCAAAGTCGCCCAGCCCACCTGTTTATTGGCAGAGTGGGAGAAAACTGCTGAGTGGTCAGAACTGGAAGGAGTGCTGCCTGGTTATAGTACTGCTGCTGGCCAAGGGCCATTATAGAAAAGGATTGTGATTGAATAGGAGCCCGGTGCAGCAGCGGGAGCCCAAAGCACTGGAGCAGACAGGATTCCACCTGTGCAGGCCCCCGATTAACGGGAGCTGCAACAGCATATTTTAAAAGATTGGCTTCTCTTCGGCAGCGCCGATGAGGAGCAAGGACACCCAGCATTTACTTTTTGCCTCTCTTCTTGGTTTGGAGCCCCTTGGATGGAGCTGCTTGAGAGGACCTTCGATGCACTTGGTGGGCTTGGCTGTGGGGTATGATGACCCGGAGGCATGCAGGTATTGGTAAAGAATTGCCTAACCGGCAAGTCGGGCGATGGAGATTGGAAGAGTGTGTGCCTGATCTCCGGACCCTCCCTAAAGGGAAGGAGCAGAAGACCCTAGGTGTCCCTTCTGCAGCTCAGATATTAGCAGAAGGGGAGGGCCCCCAGCCCCTGACTCTCTTGGGCGCTTTGGTCGGGGGGGGAATCAGCCCCTAGGGGTAAGCCTGACTCTAAGGACCCTGGAGATGTTATCTTGGGTGAACTAGAGGAAAAGCAACTTCCTCAGATGATGAACCTTGTGCAAAAACTGGTTACACAGGTATTCTTGCTGTTGGGTATGCTGGAGGAACAGAAAGAGAACTGGACAATAGTTAGGGAATACCTGCAGGAACTGGGGGGGGGGTGTTGTTGGGTAAAATGGAACAGGGCCTCCTTAAGATTGCAGGGTGTAATCTGTCTGGGCTCCAACTTAAGGAGGAGCCATCACAATGAGTTACACCAGTAGGATCCCAGCCCGAGGAGCAAGAAAAAGGTCTGACTAGATGTAAGAGATCTTTTACTAGGCCTTCTAATAGATTAGTGGACGCCCAGGAGCCAGGGTTAAGGATGTCCCCTAACAAGAGACCATGGCTGATTCAGAGGATTATTTCTTTTTGAATCAGACCTCTTCCTAATGGGAATTGTCCTAGGTGGAGAACCATGAGGGATATCCAATTCCACCTATCTTCTATCCTTGGCTCTCCGATCCCGTTAAGACATATTGGCTCCTTCCAGATAATTCCAGCGCGAGGGCAGCTCCTGCATTTGATTGTGTAGTTTCGTAATGCAGGCTTGGCTGCTTGCTTGCTGCAGTATATTCCCCTCTTTTTTCATGGGGGGTTCAGATGGGGGAGGTTTTTGACAGTGGGGGCTTTCCTCTCCCTAGAAGTGAAGGGAGATTAACCCAGGAACAGCGAGGAGTTTCAATTCTCTCAAATTCCTCCGAGGGGGAGAACCTCTACAATGTTAGAGATCTGGGGGATAAAATGGGTGAGTCAGTGATGCCATCTATCAATGACAGACTGTTGAATATTGCTAAATGCCCACAGGAGCCTGGTCAGGGCCAGAGAAGGAGATCGAGTGCATCTGAGTTAGCAGTAATACAATCAGCAAGAGACCTTGTGGCACTTACCGAGGAGATTGGGTCTCTGGTGCAGGAGACTGGTGAAAGTTGTCAACTGGAACCCCCAGACCAGGGGAAGCCATTTGGGGTCCTCCCAATGCTGTCCCCCCAAGCCCCTTGGGGTAGCAATGGTTTGCAGGGTGGAGGTGTTGGGGAGTCACTAGTGCCCAAACTCTGTCTCCCTGGGAAAGAAGGGCTAGATCCTAGGGCACACGTCAGGCCCCAAGATGGGGCGCAAGTGAAACAAGGGGCAACTACTCTGCCACAGAAGCAAGATTTAATTCAACCATGCATACCCAGGGCCCTTAGACAGGGGGATTTGTGACAGTCACAGAATCTAACTTCTTCTATCTCAATCTGCTCCTGGAACATATCACGCTGGGACTCCCATAGAGGGTGTGGGGAGTTTGTGGCTCTTCTTAGGCAGTACCAGGTGGTACTAATTCAGGAAACATGGGCCCTGGGAAACACTGAACTGGAGCAATACACTGTAGTCTCCCTGCCAGCTGTTATGATCGCGACAAGGGGAAGAGCAAGCGGAGGCTTGGCCTGTTTACTGGCAGATGAGGCAGGGATCAAGTTGATTAATGAAATAAGATATCCCCCCTTTTTGCTAGGCATTGTCATGGCTGTTGGAACCCTCTCCTGGGTGCTTTTAAATGTGTATATTCCCCCAGTTAAAGCAGGAACCTATAATGTAAGTCTTTGGGCTAAGGTGGAAAACGCAATCAGTGAGGTCTTGGTTAAGTACCCCAATGCCCCTTGTGTGGTGATGGGGGACATTAATGCCAGACTGGGGCCAGATGACACAGTACTGCTACCTTACTTGGATGATTGCTCTGAAAACAAGCTTATTTCACTTAATAGCAGAGTGTCTAAGGACCTGAAATGTAACTCTTCTGGAGTCAGGTTTGCAAAGTTGTTGGCAGGGCTGAATCTCTACTTACTTAATGGTACAGGCTTTCAAGATCCTGTGGGGGAGTTTGCTTTCGTGGGGCACCAAGGGTGTAGTGTCATAGACTATGCGGCAATCACAGGCATTACACACAGATTTGTGAAATGTTTCAACATATTGCCCTGCCCACTATTAGATCCCCTGTCATTGTCTCTGGCATTGGATAGAGTTGGGGAGTGAGTACCCCCAAAGGCTGATGTGGTGCTGTGGGGTGGCTATGCCAATTATTTCCATTATCCGAAATGGAATGACAGAACAGCTCTGGTTTGGGGTGAAATTTTGGAGGAGGACATTTGCGTAGAGGCCAGGGATAACATATTAGCGGGAGGATCTGGACATGGATCTGTTGAGATCTACAATATTTTTATCCAGTATGTGAAGCTTCGCTTGGCTGCAACGGCCCAGACTAGGTCTGGACAGGGTGTCTCACTGGCCACCTCACAGCCTTGGTTTGACATGGATTGTCAAAAGATGAGGGGGCAGTTCAAGGCCATTTATAAAGAGTACAGGGCAGGGGTGCAGCCATGCCTGCCAGCCCGGTATTTCCAACTTAAGAAGGGATATAAGGACTTAGTGCGGCAGAAGAAGAAAGTGTACTTTTATAATAGATGGCAAGAGCTGCTTAAGGCTAGCAGCACTAATGACACAAGAACATTCTGGCGTATAACTAGTGGGGCCATTTCAAGGCCGTGTCCTGGAGGGTCTGGATCAATTCCCCCTCTGGAGTGGGTGGAATTTATTAAATCCTCTCAGAGGGATGGTCCATATCTCCTGGCGGGGGAACAAGCCATTATAGGGTGTATGGACCATGCCTTGCCAGAGTGGACTCCAGTGTCTGAACAGGAGGTTTGTGAGATCATTGACACGTTTAATAAGGGCAAGGCCCCGGGCCCGGATTTGATCAGGTTGACGCCATCAAAGGGAAAACTGATTGGTGGCTCCCGGTCCTAGCAAGGCTATTTATGGAGATAAACAGGACAGGGGTTATCCCCAATGCGTGGAGCCAGGCAGTGGTGGTGCCTATTTATAAAAAAGGGGCACGATCTGACACGGTTAACTATAGGCAAATTAGTTTGGTTAGCGTGGTGAGCAAAATTTACGCTAAGTATCTCCTTGCATGACTTTTGTCATGGATAGAGCAAAACCGTATACTATACCCATAACAGGCTGGGTTCCAGAAAGATCGCTCTATGCTGGACCACTGTCTGATTCTTCTCCATTTGGTAGAAAAGTATAGATCACTGAACGGGAAATTATACGCCGCCTTTCTCGATTTAAGGGCGGCGTTTGATTCAGTAATAGGACCCTTCTGTGGGAAAAGCTAACTCTCCTTGGTATCGACAAAAGGCTGCTTACTTTAATCCAGGCCTTGTAGAAATACAACTGTGGCCATTAGAACAAATCTGGAGGGACAGCTTACGCCAGATGTCTTTGTTGAGCAAGGTGTTAGACAAGGTTGTGTGTTGGCGCCAACCTTGTTTAACTTATTTATAAATTATGTAATTCCAGTAATGAGAGCTCAAAGCTTCTTCCCCCCTAAACTGGCCACTACGGCAATTGGCATCCTGCTTTACGCAGATGATCTGCTTCTCTTTTCTCAGGCCAGGGTTGGCCTGTTGAGGCAGTTATCCGCCTTCAAAAACTATTGTCATTCCAACTGCCTGACTATTAACTTCTCAAAGTCTAATGTCCTAGTTTTTACTAGGGCTAGGCAGATCGCCAGATGGCCTATTGGTGACAGGGAGATCCT
>QEPC01006395.1:575858-586156 GCA_003113815.1 Sphenodon punctatus
TGCCTGGGATCACGTACCGGGGAGTTTGCGGTGGCTGAGGGAGCAAGGATGGGCACAGTCCTCGACCTCGCTACCGCGTTAACTCCTTACTTGGCATAGGGTGGGGTGACTCACTTCACCCACCCCCGTTCGGCCACGACTAGGATCGGTCGAGGGGGTTGTTCAATTCATGTTAAATGGCAGCTGACACTGGAAGGCACATCCAGGTCAGCACAAGTTAATAAAAGTTGAATTAGCTAGCATACTGGACCCAGATTGCTCTGGCAATTACCCACCGGCCTCAAATTATGATTGAATAAAGAGTGCGGCCTGTTTAAACCAGAACTAAGTCTCCGTGTCTGATTGTGGAGGGTGCGTCGACAAGCAGGGTTTCCTGCGTTGGCCTGACTAGACTGGTATTCCACGACACCTTTGTGGGCTCCTGGCACAAAGCTGTGACTAGACATTTGGTGCATTTGGGATTCTCCGAGGCATATTTGCAAAATAAAGAACTTGCTGTAGCAAGGCAAGAGATCATCAGCAGATCTAGAGATGTTAACTATCAGCAGGAGCTGACGATAGTTGCCAGCTCCCCCATTTGGATGGGTATGGAGTACTGGCTCCCCCTCTTGGTAACATGGCTCACTCTTTATCCACTGTAGCTACCTTTAGAGAAAAACAGCTGTTTCTCTCTGCTAGGCTAAATGCGTTCCCTACTGCTGTTCTCGAAGGACGCTTTTTGGGGACCCCATTCGGGACTGTCTTTACCTCTATGATTTGCTGGCGGCTGAGTCAGTGCACCATGTCCTATTTGAATGTCGGTTGTATGACACAATAAGACTCCAATTCTTGCAGGATTTGGCTGATAGATTTCCAGGGGCAACAAGCATATTCCTTGCCTGTATGGCTCTATGTGATCTGCGTCCTGAGGTAACTGTATCCACTATGAAATTCCTCAGTTTAGCCATGGATGAGAGGAAAAAATTCCTCCAGTTCAGGTTGCTGCAGGTTACTGCTTAAAATTGTTTGTTTTACTGTTTTTTACGTATCCCCTACAGCTAGGGAGTGTAGCCTTTCTTTATTTTAGCTGTTTTGACTGCACTGTAAGGTATTCTCTATTATGTGTGTTGCATTGTACTATGGACCACCTGGAATGGGCAGTTATAGCCATTATCCATTGTAATGAGGATTTTGTGTGTGTTAGGATGCATGTTTTCTCTTTGTATTGTATGTCTTTTTAAATGTGGACTATGGCCTAAGGTCTTGTCATAATAAATTTTTTTGATGATGATGATGATTGATGATGATGACTCATATATAAATTCAACTCATCATATACAGGATTGGAACTTCAAAAATAATTCCCTTTTCCTAAAAGCATGGCCCAAAAATTCCATAACCTTACATGTAAGTTCAGAGTGTACATCTATAAAAAAAAAAAGTAAGTAACTCTGAAGATGTTCTCCCAGGGAGTTTATCTAGCCAGGGTCCAAGGTATAACTCTCTCCCCCATATCTTGTACCCCCTACACTGATCCATCCAATCCCATATCCCACATTCTTCCTTCCCTGCTGTCCCCTAACTCACTCACCTGATATTCCTAGAAAGAAAACCTATTAAAAATGCAAAGTAAATGGTCCAAAGCCTAAAAAGACTGTCTCCCACCAGCCCTCCACCCACAAACATGACCACCAAACAGTCTTCAGGAGTCACCTGCCAAAGAAGGAAGCTTTTTATAAATGGACGGGGGGGGGGGGAGGACGGAGACTCAGCCCCTGCAGCTCCTACTCCCCTGCCACACAAGGAGGTCTTTATAGAAGCAGGGGGCAGAGTCAGGTGGAAAGGCCCGAACCCAACCATTGCAAGTACTGAAAAACCATCTCCCTTTTCCACAGAAGGAGACCTTTTAATAGAAACCAGACATGTGATGGTAGGGTGCAGACCCAGGTGAAAGATCCAGAAGCTGGACCAATCACCATTCTCTGCCAGGGCATATCACACTATGCTGCCCTCCAACATTCCCCCTTCACTATAACATTCCTCCCAACATTTGAAGTAGTCAAAGAGTGTCACAAGGAGGCAATGCACAACTTATTGATTTGACCAGGTATTTGGTAGGTGCCGGTGGAGATACAGTCTAGGGTGCTGTTTTTAAATGAGAATTTTTATATACTGTTTTGGTTTTAAATCAGTGTTTTTATCCTTGTTTTTTAATATAAAACATGGATAAAACTTTGTTACCTGCCATAACACTTTGGGGAATAGTGGGTTGTAAATTGAAATAAATAAGTCCTGCCCCCTCATTTGGGCAAGATATTCAAAGAGGATAGTAACTGCCCATCAGTGACTTCACTTGCCCAGGGGCACATATACTTACATTCTCTCACACAAATCCACACACACTCTCGCAGGGCAGATGGCAGCATGGGCCTTACTGCTCCATATTCCCCATCCCATACTGAGGCCATATAGGACTCCATGACACATCCCCCTTTCTACCTAACATGGAGGTGGGTGGTGTCAGTGATGGCATGTAGCCAGCCCTGTCCTGCTTATGGGAGGGTGTGTGTGTGTGTGTGAGAGAGTGTGTGCGTCCAGCCCAACTCCATCCTCCAGAAAAAGAACTGAGAGTATAAAAGGGGGCTATTAGGCAAAAATGGGGCAGTCCTTCCTGAAGTGGAGCAGTCAGAAGGTAGTTTGCACAATGGCACTGACAAGGCCACGTCATGTAGTACTGGGAATATTTCTTACATAAGCCCAAGGCTCATCTTCTGCCATACTCTGGCCCCTACACTTTGCTGAGATCAGATGAGCCCACCAGCTAGTGTCAGAGAGCCACCCCTTCTCTTGGAAACTGGGCACATCTATACCTCCCCATAGCAGGGAGCCAACGAGGAAGAGGAGACAGACACCAACCACACCACTTCCCATGGCTTCAGCATAGAGAAAACTAACATGGGACAGCCAGACAGGTTATGTGGATGCTGGCCAGGGGGTCAGGCTATACCACAGGGCAAGCTAGCTAGTAGCTAGTAAGCACCCTGGACCTTGGCGACAGAGATGCTGGCCTCCCTCCTGCTAGAGGATAGGCCTGGTTGGGGCTTACTGGGCCACACCCTTCCCCACTAGTTTATATCGCCTTTCGGCAGCTGGACTTCATTAAGTTACCTGGCCATTCCTGTTCCTGAGGTTCCAAGAACCCTAAGGTTATTTACCTCTTACAGGTATGAGCCCAACCTCTCCATGCTAACTCTTCTCGGACCTAGCTCTAGGCATTGCTACATTCTCTCCTTGTATCTCTTAACTGCTCTGTTCCTAGCTCTTGTATCCTCTCTCCATCCTCCTCCTTGAAGTTCTGCCCCAATATTTCTCCTCAAGGCCTCTTACTCCTCTGTTTCAGACTCCTATGTATCTCCTGTACCCTCCTCTCTTGAGACCCTGCTCCAGATCCCAGTATACTCTCCTCTTGTAATCCCTCACTGTTCTGTTCCTGGCCTCTAGACCCCTCTCCTTTCTTGAATAGTAAATACCCTTACTGTTTGCTCCCATTCCCTGCTTACACTATGCAGGTCTCCCCTTTTCCCCTTGTCCTCTAACATGAACACAGTTATCACACGTTAGAGGGCTAATGAGAGGTTGCCTTTCCTCCCCTACTCTAACCAACACCTAGGCTGTTTACTGTTTTCAAACATGGCAGTGGCCTGCATTGCCATTCTTTTCCATGGGGGCCACTGTCACATTCGTTTTCCTGCGTCAGATGTTGGTACGGGATAGATCCTGGTTGTGGTGGTGGCTGTGACCCAGGAAAGTCTCCAAATCACAGCCTGTGCTAGCCTCCACCACAGCTGTTTCTTGCAACTTTCTAAAGTGTGGGAGAAACAAACTCTCGGGGCGCGTGGGAGGGTCTAGACGTTCACCCCCGCTACCAGTATTCCGCCGGGCGCCATCAGAAACAGCAGGTGCCAGCGAACAAGTGCATGCTTGGAGATGTGGACTTGTAAACACCTCAGGTTTTACAACTCCGCATCTCTAAACATGCACTAGTTCGCTGGCATCTGCTGTTTCCGATGGCATCCGGTGAACCTCCAGTAGCAGGGGGTGAATGTCTAACCCCCCCTGTGCAAGTTTGTTTCTAGAAAGTTGCAAGGAATGAGCCTCATGTAAAAATACCCTGAGGTCAGGGGTAAGGAAGGAGAGATGAGGGCAGGGCATGTACACAAGGATAAGGCACAGATCCATATTACAGACCCATGATCTGGAGCCTCCTCTTCTTGACTACACCCCCTAAACTCCCACCCCTCAACTTCTATGCAGCCCTCAGAGCTTGTACTAATTTTCAAAGTGGCCCCTGGGAGGGAAAAGATTTCCCACCTCAGCTTTAGCATCATTATGTATTTGTATATCACAAGGAATCCAGTAGTACTCACTTATCACTATGGACCTGATTGAAATCTCTCATACTGAGTATATTATTACTCTGGTGTATTATTCACATTATTGTACTATTCAAGGGAACCATATATGCAAATATTTTAAAGTATAAGAAAAGTAACTGAAAACTATGAAAGTGGTTTGCTTTGCACCCACAAAAATATGTTTCATGTCTTTTTAAAATAAGAGCCACTCTTGGATTCTTGATTCCTGGGTATCAGTGGGGACATCGGAGCATAACTGACTCCCACATTCAAAGCAAGCTGATGGGGCTTTTTGCTTAAAGCCAAAGCCGCAATCCATGAACTCGGGAGGTTAACCTTACCAGAGGGCAACCCGGGGCAACGTCCCCAGGCCCTGCTATTTTCTCTAGTTCTGGGATCCCCACAGTGGCCCCCATTTTCACCAGAGCAGACTGGAATGCCTCCACTCCCTCCCAGATTGGGCCTCAAATACAAGCACCTCTAGGGCTCTGTGGAGGGTGCCCCAAGGGGATGAGGCCACCAGGGGCCTACATTTTATCTTTGCCCTGGACCCCACAAATTCTAGGGCTGGCCCTGCACAAGCAGTATGTACAGTGGAATCTGCTTAAGTCAAATTTCTCCAGCCATGTAAAAAAGTTCAAATGATCAGAACTGTCAGGATTTACACACGCACAACTGTCATGTCAGTGTGTGAGTCTAAACGTTTGGAGAGCTGGAGAAAATTAATGCTGTCTAATGCTCATCCGTTCTTTGCCTTAGAAGCAGAGAGTCAAAGCAGACATGCCCCGACAGGGCATATACTACAATAGTTTAGCCCCATGCTGCCGAGGAATCATTAATCTCTCAAATGTCCTGATATTTTTATGTACATAGTATACTCTATACACCTTAAAAATTCAAGTTATCAGGGTTTCGAATTCTACTTATCCAGATTAAGAAGGAATACATCTCTATAGGACCAGGGGCTAAGGAAAAGAAATTAATTTGACTTATCTGGAAATTCAAATTATTCATAATCTACTTAAGTGGATTCCACTATACTTACTACAGGGCTTCAGTGGGACTATTTCAGAGTACATGATATGTACATTCCGGCCAAAACATTCTAGAAATAAAAATGTATTCAATTCAGGGCTGCTTGAGCCAGAGTCCAGTCTTCATTATAATGGTATAAACTAAGCATAATGCTAGGCTTTTACCAGCATCGAGTAATAAGGACAAAAATCCAACCCTCCATGTACAGGCAGGTTGCTTTTTTCCACTCTCTCCCTGATTCAGAGTCTTAGCTTAAGCTCCTGCCAACTTTGGCGACAGGATGCTGCGTAGCTATAAATACAGAGACACGAAACAAAGTCAAGGCTAGCGCGAGGCATGTGCAGCGTGACTGAAGACAAAAACAGAGCATATTTGTTTACTTAGCCAAAGACATTCCAGTGAGTGGGGCAGAGACCTCAGTACCTCACACATGCTGCCTGTGTGACTGACAAGCTTTCACCAGCTGCAGGAGATGGGGGTCAGATTTCTTTCATGAAAACACAGGGGGTATCCCTTTGTCCACCCCAGTCCAAAGTCTTTTCTTTTAATTATGTTTAGCCCCAGCAGCGTGAAACAGAATAATGGGCATGAAAGATGCAAGGAGGCAGATGTTGAAAATTGGTGCTTCTGACTGCGGGATTGTGCTGCTTTGACATAAGAGCTGCCAGTCAATTTGCTGCAAGGCAAGCTGGCTGTTTCCTTAATGATGGTCTCTTTCTATGTCCACGACCCCTCCTGCTCTGACCTCTTTCCTAAAAATCTAACCACATTGAATCGGTACTCCGAATCAGTGGGTGTTTTTAGACGGACAGGGTGCCTCGGTGCTCGCCACACCAGCCCGTTTCACCCACGGGTGGCCTATCCATCTAAAGGTGCCTTACCAGATGTGCAGGCAGAGCAGGCTGAGCTTGTCCTGGGGCAGCCCCGGAACATCCCAGAGCACAAACCTGGGGCACTAACCTGAAATGAAGCAGTGGTCCATCTAATGTATGGACCCAAGCTGCTGCTCTGCTTTCTAACAGCCGTTGCCCCAAGCAACACCACTGCATTGCCGACACTGTAGTCCGCAACTCTATGGTGTTGGGGGGCACCACGTGGGCAGACCTTTGGCTGCGGAACCCTCTGGGTTCATCTAATCTGGATCCCAGTGGGGTTGGGACTGGGTAGACATGGGGGTGCACCCCTGGAGCAACTCCAGGGGTGCGCAGCCCCACATCCATCTGAAAACACCCAGTGTACCTAATACATGAAAATAGCACTGAAATGGTTAAACCCAGTTGCATGTTTTCAGGAAGGCATACCTATATTTGAAGGGCCATACTGGATTAACAACAAATAACTAGGTCCTGTGTTCTCCCCATTATTTATTTCTTTGTATTAGAGTCAGTGCTTGGGACCTATGAAAAGTTTTGTCCCCATTGTTCTAGTTACTATAAGAAGACAACATAGGGTAATAAGACAACATAGCCTTAAAGAGCTTACAGTCAAGACAGATAAAGGGTAAGGGAAAGGGACAGAACAGTAAGCTGAGTGGACAGAATGAATGATGGAACAGAAGGACCACTATCACTGAGGTACACGTTGAGATTCTTAATCAGATTTCATCCCTTCCATCCTTGAGAATGTTCCACTGATTTCAATGGGAATTTCTATTAGTGAAGAGTGAGTAGACCCCAAACTAGGGCTTCCAGATTGGGCTGAGCTGAGTGGAATGTGGCCAAGTATCTTTTCCAAGTAAACATCTGTGAAGTTTTGTTTAATAAGTTTAAATAGTGCCATGTCGCAGGCCAGATGCCAACAGATGTCAGGAAAGCAGTAGCTGAGCCAAGGAAGAGAATATATTGCCCTTAAGGTCACCGAGTTAGACTTATTTAAAAAGGCTACATAATTTTTTCCACAAAAGAAAACACAGAATAGCTTTCATACTTGTCCCCAGGTTGTCTTTGCTGGCGCACCCCCAGCCCCCGTAAATTATGATGATTATTATTATAAGCATTTGTATAGCGCTAGCTATGTACCTGGTGCTTTACAGAACAATAAGATAGACGTGGTCCCTGCCTATGGCTTACAATCTAATAGACATGGAGGGGGGAGACAAGGAGAGGGGACATAGGGAGAGACACGGGATAAATAACATTCAGCGGATGCTGAGACATGGAGACATATGATGGGATTAAATGGCCGCACTCTTTACTCAAAACAAAGCAAGAATATTGGTGAGATTGCTACAAAGCAATCATGGGTCCAGTATTTTATCAAGAATACATATAACTCTTAAACAGGTGTCTGACCTGGATATGCCCTCCAATGCCAGCACCAAACCAAACTTACCAAACATTCCCCTTCGAACAGCTCCCTGGCCAAGGCCAAAAGGGAAACACCCGTCTGGGCACGAATAAGGAGAATGGTGTCATTAAGGCTTGAGAGTCATGCTTGCCCTTACCCCCCGCTTGACACCCTTCCCAAGGGAACGATTCTGTTGTTAGCCATGCCCTGCTTATCACCAGATATCGCTCCCCCATCTCTTATGGAGATGACTCTTTCATTTATCCTAACTACCTACCAGAACAACCTATTAACCATACTGGACCCCCGCAAGAGTGCGACATAATAACTGATATGACACCAATACGAACAGGCCAATTATTTGTCACATCATGTAATTGCCCAAATTATATGGTAAATGCCAAATGAAAGTCGTGTAAAACTAAGTTAAACTATTTTATATTTGCTGCCAATCCGATTCGTATCATATTATGCCAAATTAGGTCCAAATTATCAATGATTAAGCTAATTTAACCTACTCTAAAACTGCAAAGAAGGCAAAACAAGCAAGCACTTCATAATGAGTGAGGTGCTTACCAAAAATTCCTTCTTGGTTCCCTAGTGGCAACCAGTTAAACCCACAGTATTGGAGGGACGGGTGGGTGGGTGCTGACTGCTCGGGAGAAAAGGCACGAATGCAGCGCCTAGCAGAGATCTTCAAGCGCGTGGGCGGCAACCTCCCCCCCTCCTAGAAAAGGGGGGGGCAGCTCCCACACCGACCAATCTCGTGCCAGGGATCCCGACACGCTGCCTGGGCGACCTAACAAAAGGTCCCCAGGCAGGAACATACGGGCACTCCAGGCCCCTCAGTTTCAGCCCCCTCCCCACTCATTTACCCAAGTGGGGCACGGCAACCTCCCCCAGTCTCGGTATCAGTGGCGGAGGGCCTTTTTCCAAGTTTCACCACATAGAGAGAGGATCTGCATGCTCTCTCAATGAGCTATCCACCACATAGAGAGAGGATCTGCATGCTCTCTCAATGAGCTATCCAGCTCTCACATCTGTGGTTAGAGTTTCTCCACTGATGAGATCCATTGGACTGTGGAATAAAGTTTTGGAGGCCTATCTATAAAGAACAATAAGAAATCTATTGCAAAAATCCCCACTACAATAGAGAGTGATGAAGAACTGACAAAGGAATGGACATAATAAATATTATTCACCCCAAGAGATGTATGACTTAAAGCAGGCACAACAAACAAAAAGGACAAAGGAACGTCCACTGCTGACTGATGCAATGAAACAGCGCATAAAACGGGGCATATGTCTTTCCACCGGACAGCAAGCTGAAGTCAATAAGAACATAGACATAAGTTAGAAAACACATTCTACTGATAGATTCATTGTCAAGTGCCTGTGCACCTGAAGTGTGAAACAAGATCACACTCTCTTCAGTGCTTGGTTGCTTAGCTAAGCATTGCACTACTGCACAGAGTTAATGCACACATTAATATCATGCTGGGAAGCACAATTTGTCCAAGGTGTGATAATATTTATTCATGTGTGTATATAAGGTGTATAAAAAGGCAGTGTCAAATTCAGCCCTGGACATAAAAAGGCACAGTTCCCATTTACTTCAAGAGTTGTACTAATTTACATCAAAGCGGAATTTAACCCTTGGCAACATATATATGTCGGCCAGCATATATTTTATGTGTGCATATTAAAAACGTGTTACTATGGCCGAATTCAGCTCTGGTGTAAATTGTTACTTTTGAAGTAAATGGAAGCTGTACCCATTTATGTGCACACACACATACACAGTATTATACACACACATATATCAAATTACTAAGTAGGTACACAAAAAAAGTCCTGCCCCCCATATTGTATATTTTCCTCCAACTACTATATATGTACACAAAATCAGAATATGCTTATATTAGCACATACACCCAGAGATTTCACTACTAATTTTTAAACATATGTGAAATTTGAAAACAAAACAACAACCAAACATAATAGGCAGTGGTAAACAGCAATTAATGAAAGATAAAATCTACAGCCACATTCATACAAGGTAACCCTTGTGACTTGTTTGTGATCTTTCCCAATTTGTGTTTGTTTGCAGCACTGTAGGAATGATTTTCAATAGGGATGGGCGAACAGATCGCGGTTCGGGTTCGGCCGTTCGGTTCGGCTGCGTTAGGTTTGTCCGTTCGGTTTGGATTCGTTCGGTTCGTTCGTTCGGTTCGTTCACCGAGTTCGTGTTCGGCTGTTCGGTTCGTTCATCCGAACAGACTGTTCGGTTAGGCTGTTCGGCTGTTCGGTTCAGCTGTTCGGTTCGGCCATTCAGGAAGTGTTGTTATGGTGTTTTTTTTTGTTTTTTATATGGTTTTTTGGTTTTTTATTGGGTTTTCTTTTGTTCTTTATTTGGTTTTTTGGTTTTTATATGGGGTTTTCTTATTTTTTTTAATCTAATATTATATATATCTGTCTACACTAAATCTAACCGCTATTAACTATTCTAAATGCTATGAAGTAAATGGATTATCTAATAAGTACACAGACCTACTCCTACAAACACTAAAACTAAATCACTAA